>JAWQFJ010010491.1:45000-70000 GCA_034096865.1 Theodoxus fluviatilis
TCACTACAGTGATGTGTGCAGAAGGGGCACGACACATATCTACTTTGACCCGATTCTCTAAAAGAGCAAAGGCGCGAGCAGGCTAACCCGAGTCCTAGCAGTGACAAGATAGATGTGTGGAGCAGAGACGGCGAGACGTAAACATCTTGCAGACCGGAGAGCGAGACGGAAGAAGGGAATAGCAGTCGACAAGAGGTCTTCCTGTTACGTCTGCAGCCATTGCAGAAGGGATTGCTACTCAAGAATCCAACTTCTGAGCCCTTCACGAAAATGTCTTTAAGAGAGTGTCAGCGCCAATCGACCGACCGACCATACGTTACTATCTGTGTTGGTTCGATGACGAAAAACGAAAATGTCAGTGAACTTTGGCATTTCAAGCATTGCTGTGGCGTGACAGTAGAGTCAGGGAGCACTGAAATTTACAGTATTTCGTAAAATGCGGGATTATATGGTTGGCTAGTAACATATGAAATAAAAGCATCTTCTTTCGGTGGTTCCAACTGTAACAACCATTGTGCCACGTCTAACTGACTTTTACGGGAATCTCGCACAGAAACAGAAGCTCGTAGAACACCCATGGAGCACTTTGTTCGCTACTCATTCCCCATGAATAATGTGTGCGCCAGGGAGGCAGAAATGCCCTCTGACATTTGTAGCTGTACTACTTTCCCCCCCGTGTGAAAGAAACCGCTGCAAAGGGCGCAGCAATAAAGCAGTTGACAGGACGAGGAATCGGAAAACATGAGATGAATTCCAACTTGTGACAGCTGAAACGGGTGCGATGCACTGTACCAATACACGTATGTGTTACAAAGGTTATGTCAAACTACGGTGAAGAAATTTTTATTCACTTATTTCTCATATCGATTAGGAATCGTTCGAGTTTGCCGATACGTGACGAACTAAACAGTTAATTTTGTGGAAAGCCAACTTTAAACGAAAATGGACCAATAAAGTCATTTCAAGAGGTATAACACAAATATAACAGAAACGAAAAACTCTTAATATATAGAAAATTGATAGAAAATATACCAGAGGAGTTGAACAAATAATCACATTAAAAGGACAGGTAATTGGGGACATTCAAGTGAAATCTTCAATACAAAATATTCTGTCAAAAATAAAATCACTTTCTCTCTCCCTCTCTCTCTCTCTCTCTCTCTCTCTCTCTCTCTCTCTCTCTCTCTCTCTCTCTCTCTCTCTCTCTCTCTCTCTCTCTCTCTCTCTCTCTCTCTCTCTCTCTCTCTCTCTCTCTCTCTCTTTCTCTCTTTCTCTCCATGTATACACAAACACACACGCACGCACACACACACACACACACACACACACACACACATACACACATTTATACTAGTTTATGATATCCAGCCATCTTTTCAAATTGAATGGAAAGAAAACATCATTATTATAAGTATCAGCTTAAAAGGACTCCGATGAAGAAAATGGTTTTAGCTTTCTCTTCCGAGAATATCATGTCCAAAGTAAAGTTGCTGAAGTAGTAAAGGACGCTCATAGAGCAGTATGAAGCAATGGTGTGCTTGCAAATTTGCATGTCAATGTAATTGTATGTAAGCAAATATGTTGTCGCATATATTTGCAGCAAATGGATAAGGTGCGAAAAATCGACCTGCCGAGTTTCTGACAGGGTTTTTGGCACACAGACTTTCTTTTTTAGAGCCGAAATCACGAGGGAGAGAAATGAGACCTCCAGATCTCAAGCAGGTATTGAAGCATCGCCTCTAGGTTAACTATTGGGCATTCGCTCATTACCGTCTCAAGTACATTTTAGGGACCGAGCCATTCAGCCAACCGACTAGAGACCCGCATGTCTTGGAACACTCACACTGTGAGAAGTCGCGTCCTTGTCGTGCCGTACTTGTCGTAGAAGATGCCGAGGGGCAGGAGCAGGAGGTCACGAAACAGCATGACCAGGGCAAAGACCAGTCTCAGGAAGTCATCCTGCGCCAGGCAGTCCTCCTCCTCCTCCTTTTCTTCCAGGCTCGAATTCGGGGCGGGCAGCTTCTGCGCATGAGCAGGATCCGGAAGTGACGTGCCAGAAGCGAAGTCCTCCGAGGCGTTGAACACGGGTTCCTGGCTGCGCCTCACGCGAGTCACGTTGTCTCCGCTGTTGGAAGCCTGAGGTGCCTGTATCTTCTTCACTCTACGAGTCCTGCAGACCTGCTGGATGACGGGCTCTTGTGCCTGCTGCTCGCTCTGGTCCCTGGAGAAGGGAGAACAGCCAGGGTGAAATGAGAGGTAGGCAGTGGGTGCGACGAGACACACATGGAGAGAGAGAGAGAGAGACAGAGAGAGAGAGAGAGAGACAGAGAGAGACAGAGAGAGACAGAGAGAGACAGAGAGAGACAGAGAGAGACACAGAGAGAGACAGAGAGAGAGAGAGAGAGAGAGAGAGAGAGAGAGACAGAGAGAGAGACAGAGAGAGAGAGACGGGGGAGGGGGATGGAAGGGAGGAAGAGAGAGGGAGAGAGAGACTCCAAAATAAAGAAAGAAAAGAGAGAAAAAAGGAGAGAGAGAGAGAGAGAGAGAGAGAGAGCGAGAGAAAGAGAGAGCGAGAGACAGACACACAGACAGACTGACAGACAGACAGACAGACAGACAGACAGACAGACAGACAGACAGACAGACAGACAGACAGACAGACAGACAGACAGACAGACAGACAGACAGACAGACAGACAGACAGACAGACAGACAGACAGACAGACAGAGACAGACACACAGACACACAGACAGAGACAGACAGACAGACAGACAGACAGACAGCCAGCCAGCCAGGCAGACAGACAGACAGACAGACAGACAGACAGACAGACAGACAGACAGACAGACAGACAGACAGACAGGCAGTCAGACAGACACAGAGATAGAGAAAGAGAGTAACAGACGGTCAGAAAGACAGCCGCACAGCCGGGCGAAGACTCAGATATACAGCTGCACAGACAAGAACACAAACGGACAGACATACAGATAAACTTGGACAGACACACAAAGAAACAGCTACATATAAATACAGATTCTTTTATTGCTTGAAGTCATGCTCCGATACTTATAGTGTCTGGACAGGTGAACGTAGGGAGAAAAGACGACTTACAACAAAATGACAAGAGATATCATGCTTCTTCAAACTTTTGTCTTCGCCCTCATTACTCCCATCATCATCCCCACCTCTTCATCCCACCTTACAACCCACCCCAAACCTTTTATCTTCTTTCCTCCCCTATCCCCGGGCATTACTCACATGTTGGGTCCCACGGTGGTGCTGGAGACATCAGCGGTGCCTGAGGCGTTGGAGGTGTGGTTGCAGGCGGACAGGAAGTAGTTGTCACGGCGGAAGGTGATGGTAAACCATGACCAGCCCAGGACCACGCCCGCAAACAGCACGCACTCCGCCACCGTCCAGGCAAGAGTTGTCTGCTCTTTGCGGCACTGCCGCGTCATCGTGATGTCACTGTAGGCGTTACGTCACAATGGGGTGGACTTTTCAATTTTCTGTATGACTCAACAGATCGTACAATATTATATCTTCGCTTCTTTCACCACCCGCAAAAAAAACCCCCAACAAAACTATTTAGTCAGTGTGTACTGTAAGTAAGAGTTTCTTGGAACTTCTTGGGCGTTGTTATCTAAGCTTGTCTTCACTCGAAGTTGTTCTCTGTCGCCTTCAGCGAAACTCTAATACAAACATTAATTGTCCCTCGTCCGCTGTAAGGAACAAAACGCAAATAGCGCCTCCAGCCTCGTTACTCTGCAAACGCCCTACAACTTGCCAAAACGGCACGCTCGTCTCCAAGAATGATTCGTGAAGACCACTTGTTTACCAGACGGGCAAACACAATCAACACTCACAGTCTTCACTTCGATAGGTTGGCGGTCTCAGAAGTGTCTTGACAAAGCCACTGGTTGCCGGCGAGATTCTGGTTCAGTCGCAAAGCGGTTTCTCTCCAAATCTCTCCAGGCGTGCCGTAATGGATCCTGGGAAGAAGACGTGTTCTGGCAGCTTCGGAGCTCACGGCTGGCAGTGAGGGAGAAGCGGGGGAGTGTTCCCAAGGACCTCTAGGACCTCTGCTGCTCCTACTGCACTTGGCCAACCTGAAATAATGGAAGAGAGTGTTAGGGGGGAAAGGCCTCAATGCAGCACTCCACGCAAGGAAGACTCTGCCAAGCGAAAGACTCTCCCCCATGCCCAACAGCACGGACCAAGGACGGGAGGGAAATGGCAGGGAGGTCGAGCTGAAAGTAGAAACAGCGGAAGGGGGAATCAACAGAGAGACATAAGATGTAAGACAGCAACGACGACGAAGAAAAAGAAGACAAAGATGACGGTAACGGCGACACGAAGACGACGACGACGACGGCAGCGGCGGTGGTGGTGGCGGTGATGATGATGATGATGATGATGATGATGATGAGGAGGAGGAGGAGGAGGAGGAGGAGGAGGAGGAGGAGGAGGAGGAGGAGGAGGAGGAGGAGGAAGAGGAGGAGGAGGAGGAGGAGGAGGAGGAGGAGGAGGAGGAGGAGGAGGAGGAGGAGGAGGAGGAGGAGGAGGAGGAGGAGGAGTTGATGATGATGATAATGATGATGATGATGATGATGATGATGATGATGATGATGATGATGATGATGATGATGATGATGTTGGCGATGAAGACGCCGATAAAGGGCTTTGTCCTGAAAGCGATGGCGCGTGCCTTGTCACGCCAGTGGATTGGAAGCACAGACCTTGTGGCACACCAGACTTCGTCTAGAGCGACGGACCCTGCCGTTTTGCTGCGGTGCGAGCAGAAGCCAGGTGCAATAAACCTGATGCTGTCTCCTCCTCCTCTTTCCTGCTTCTTCCCCCTTAGATGTCTTCTCTTCCGCTTGCTTCTTCCGACACAAGCCTCGCGGGTCTGCTGCTGTTTGTCCCTTTGACGCAGTCCTCACACCACGTCAGTCGAGCCTCTCTTCCTCGCATGAGTCTCATTGACTGATAGCAAACGCACCGAGTAGGCCTCACAGTCTAGAGGGCTCCGACTCGAAGCACAACGCTGCTCACGCCGTATATTTTACATCCGTGTATCGATAGCAAACGAATCACAGTAAGCACAGTCGCATGCCTGAACAGCACACACATGCAGAATCAAACCAAATTAGAGCAAGTCTGGCAATTTTGTTCACGAGACACTTCTGATGATGGCTTTTACGTCAGTTACTGAGAGAGAGAGAGAGAGAGAGAGAGAGAGAGAGAGAGAGAGAGAGAGAGAGAGAGAGAGAGTATTCTTTTTCACCCCATAGAAACGGTTTATAACATTACGAAGGATGTATAAACTATTCACTCAAGATAAAACGTGTCTTCTTCAGTGCTCTGATGACCGATTGTGTAATTTTATGATATCTAATATCATTTACTCATAAACCTGATTCTTTTATGATGAAAGTTTGTCAGATTCAAGGAAACAGTGTACCCTTGCAAGTTGCAATGCCCTCCTTGCAGTGATATTCACCGCTCCTGTCAGCGTTTTCGCTGTCGAAGTCCAAGGCTGACGTTCTTTGTGCTTCTCGTTCATTCAGAACATGAAAGAGTCACTCGCTGACTCTATTATTCATGTCATGTCTGAAAGAAGATCAGTTCCTTCTGTCGAAGTCGTCGAGAAGTCCAAGTTTTTTTCATCCTCACACTTGTTCTGGCATCGAATGGCATAATGGCGATTCTGTGCGGAGCTAAATGTGTGGGGGCAACACGTAAGCAGGGGACTGGTGAGACGTTTTTCTGCCTCGCATCTGCCTGAACACCAGAGAGCCGAACGCTTTTCTTCCCGGTAAGTCCCCTCTGCCCTCTTTAGCACATGCATATTCATGTCACCCTGTCGAGCCTGAATCTGACATGAATATTCATATCATCTGCATGAGGCGACTCATAACACCCCGGCAAGGCGTCGAAGGCAATTGGGGAAGAGGGATCATGTCCGTGCGTGCCTCCCATTAACACCACTGTGATCGAAATTCAAATGAAGCCCTGACGGCGCTTGGGGCGCTGACCTCACAATATGAAACGGAGAGAAATAAGCAATGGAAATGCCTGGCCTGAGGCAAGCAGTGCAGAAAAGTTCGTGCGAGTATGAAAGCTGTGTGAATAAGAGTGAGTGAGTGAGAGAGAATGAGTCAGGATGAGAGAATGAGTGAGCGCGCGAGTGAGTGAATCAGTGAGTGAATCAGTGATTGAATCAGTGATTGAATCAGTGAGTGAGTGAGTGAGTGAATCAGTGAGTGAGTAAGTGAGAGAATCAGTGAGAGTGAATCAGTGAGAGTAAATCAGTGAGAGTGAATCAGTGAGTGGGAGAGTATATCAGTGAGCGAGTGGGTGAGTGAGTGAGTGAGTGAGTGAGTGGGTGAGTGAATCAGTGAGCGAGTGAGTGAGTGAGTGAGTGAGCAAGCGAGCGAGCGCGTGAGTGCGTGAGTGAGTGGGTGAGTGGGTGAGTGAGTGAATCAGTAAGTGAATCAGTGAGTGAATCAGTGAGTGAATCAGTGAGTGAATCAGTGAGTGAGTGAATCAGTGAGTGAGTGAATCAGTGAGTGAGTGAATCAGTGAGTGAGTGAATCAGTGAGTGAGTGAATCAGTGAATCAGTGAATCAGTGAGTGAGTGAATAAGTGAGTGAGTGAATCAGTGAGTGAGCGAGTGAGCGAGTGAGCGAGTGAGCGAGTGAATCAGTGAGTGAGCGAGTGAATCAGTGAGTGAGTGAGTGAGTGAGTGAGTGAGAGAGTGAGTGAGTGAGTGAGTGAGTGAGTGAGTGAGTGAGTGAGTGAGTGAGTGAGTGAGTGAGTGAGTGAGTGAGTGAGTGAGTGAGTGTGTGAGTGAGTGAGTGAGTGAGTGAGTGAGTGAGTGAGTGAGTGAGTGAGTGAGTGAGTGAGTGAGTGAGTGAGTGAGTGAGTGAGTGAGTGAGTGAGTGAGTGAGTGAGTGAGTGAGTGAGTGAGTGAGTGAGTGAGTGAGTGAGTGAGTGAGTGAGTGAGTGAGTGAGTGAGTGAGTGAGCGAGCGAGCGAGCGAGTGAATAAATATCCAATTAATTGTACCCCCAAAAAGGAAAGCAAGAAAAAGGTGAGCAAATAGACACTGACTACATAGATGCAGCTAGACAATAGGCATCTAGCACGTGAATGCATAACTAATCGAAACACAGACTGAAAAATATGCATCTAGAAAGTTGTGGATGTTTTCAACAGACATTAGAGACAGTCTCCCAAAGTTTTCTGGACTTCTGTATTCCTCCGCTGGCAAGAATAACTTGCTTCGTGCTCTGCTGCCCACGGCGCTTCACGACATGCTTCTTTAAGTCACCAGTTCGCCACACACGAAATCACTTTGGGAACTCCGGGGGTCTCCCGATCTGATTCCCTTTCTCCAACAGAGAATATTCTCCATTATGGTTCGGAGTGGGACGACTGATTGAATTCGTCTGCCATCACTTCCGGGAAGCTGTCATTGGTCTCTCGCCTCTTCTTGCAAAGTGGCACCGCTCCTCCTCTAATGTTTCAAATATGGCGGACTGCGAGAGAAAGGTGAACCCTTTCCCTGGGGCGCGGTGAGTGTGTTTGGGACCCTGTCGTGCGTGGAAAAGCCTTTCACTGCAGAGGTACTCCCAAGTCTGCTTGTTGCATGTCCCATTCCCGTCCATTTGGAGCGGCGGTTAAAAGGCCCCCCTCCCAGCCTTTGCCTCTAGAGCGACCCACACGAGGCCGTGGTCGATGGAAACTTGGTCAACGGGCGACGTGTCCCCCATAGATTGCGTGTACCGATCCCGGAACCTTCGCAGTTGGACAAAACCCGCTCATCATTCAGCTCCTGCTTGAAATGGTCTTCACGTGTGCGATCTCATTTGTCGGAATGATGGATTCATTTTGCAACTGCTGGAGAGGTGGAAAGGGTGGAGGAATTCGTGCAATGCTGAATGTCTTTTGAGATCTGAATCGTCTGCAGCATCCCGACCAGCACTTGCAGAAGACGAAGGCGTGCTTTTGAAAGGACCCAGAAGTGTCGTCTTGTCCCGCAGAGAACGTGATGAATGATAGAAGTCCGTGGAAAGTTTCATCGCCAGAGATGTAAATTGCGTATACCTCTAAGTGCCCTGAATGGCTTGTTTGCAAGATTCGCCAGAGATGTAAATTGCATATACCTCTAAGTGCCCTGAATGGCTTGTTTGCAAGATTCGCCAGAGATGTAAATTGCGTATACTTCTAAGTGCCCTGAATGGCTTGTTTGCAAGATTCGCCAGAGATGTAAATCGTCGGGGGGAGGAGATCGTAAATATGCGTATTAAAAATTGATCGCATTCTTGCTTTGTTCGAGATTTCGTTAATTAAAATCGGGTGCCTCTGTCAATTTTAACCCTCGGACTGCCACAGTCCGAAAATTCGGACAACGACGGAGGACTGACAAAGTCCGAATTTTTTGCCACTGGGCTCCGGCTCTGCGTATTATACTTTCATTAACTCATTCTCTAGTGGTCAGAGCCTCTTTCAATCAATCAATGAGAGCACAGCACACATCACAGCCGGTCTGCCATCAATGTCAGTGCACTGGGAGTGTGCATTTGGGGGTTATCATGGCACTCCGAGGGTTAATTGACAGTTCTTCTATATTTCATCCAGGAGTAACAAGATTTGACCATGATGAACAACTTTCTCACTACTTTACTATTTAGGGTGTCTGTGCAATATGAAAACACCCGAATACCATCAACTACAACAGCCCTGTGGATTTTGGTGTGTGCACTCGAATGTGTCAACGTGCGTGTGTGCGTGCGTGCGTGAGTGTATACGTGCGTGCATGTGTGTGTGTGTTTGTTTTTACGCGCGCGACCGCTTGCGAGCTTGTGTGCATTCTGTAAGTACGTGCACGCGTGTGTGCGTGTGCGTGTGCGTGTTTGTGTGCGCGCACGCGCGCCGGCGTATGTGTGAGTGCATGCACGCATACAGTGTTTTGTATCTCATTTCCGTTCAGTCAAGAAAAGAATATTCTGCTTGTTGTTGCTTTAATATCTCTGAAAAACAGTTATCTGGTGTTGCAGTGCTAAACTCATCGTCTGTGTGACATCTATTGTGGCCATCACTTCCATACCTAAGAGTTCAGATGTAGCTTATATCTCTGAAACGTAATTTTTAAATTGATGGCTGGAAGAAATGTTGGCGCCAAGAGAGTCGCAACTTTACGTTTAGTACTAACAACTGCGAGGGAAATGTAGAGCGTTTTTATACATCAGATGTAGTGGAGTGATTGGTAAACTACTTCATATCAATTCCGTCCATTTCTAGACGACACTTTTAGTATCCTTGGCCTGACAACTTCAACAGGAAATCAATGGTCGTTCATAATTCAGGAGCTCGTAAATTGCTACGGCGTATCCAGGAAGGAAATGTACCGTGCAAAATTATGGCAATCATGATTTCGTTGGCACTCGAGCCCAACCATTTAAGTGATTTTAGCCATGATAGCCTGTCAGACTGCTTTCAAAACAGACAGATGAATAATTTATGGTGTTTTAGAAGAGAGCTAAAAAAATCGAAGACGTTATCTTGAAATTTATCATTGAGAGACAATGCAACATTTTTTTCTTTCTTATGATTTATGGCTCCTGAAAATTTCTGAGAGTCCAAGTGAAAAGAGGGCGAAAGTCTTAGCTTTCAGCTTTGAACTAATTTTGGCGCTATCTTATAAACATAAAATATCCAGTCATAAACCCACCCCAAAAACAAACAAACAAACAAAACAACCCACAACCCCCCAAAAAAGACCAACAACAACAACCACACACTAGATTATCTAATCTACTTTTTAAAAACGAATATATAGACATGTGTGATCCTTCCACCTCAATTTTGAAAACAAATGCCCCCTTGAAAGTTATTTGTTCCTGTCATCCTTACTACGCATGTGCATCAGTATTTGTTTTAAATTAGATTAGAGATTATGAAAAATCTGCGAAATAAGGTACATATTCCAAACATTCATGTAAACAACGGAATATAAAAATAATGATTTTATCATTATTTATCATTGTGGCTGATCACTCGAAATCACTGTGTTAGGACTCTAGCCACATTTTACTTCCACGCTCACATTGACCTCATGAGCTGATGATTTGGGTTTCATTCCTCGAAACAACTGTTGGTGCCTCAGTCACTTGGCAGAGAAACAGAAATAGTGTGCATTTATCTTTTTCTCTCTACCAAATCAATAACCTGTCCAGTACGGAAAGTGTCGACTGCATGAAGGGAAACGGAAAATGTTTGGTGCAGAAGATTGATCGGATGTTTGGATGAAGAATCATAGCTTTGGTGACCCTTTCTTCCTTCATGCAGAAAATTCTCTCCCCGGTCAATTTGGAGAGTAGTCGAACTTCACAAGAAACAATGAAAGTGACGAAATGCCAAGGGCCACTTAATTTCTGGAGCAAATCCCGGGGAGTACCTCTGGGGCTGCAGGATACCCTGCCTCCCTTTTTCATCATCTCCCCTCTGACTCGCGCAGAAGTCTGAATACGAGACACAGGAGACTCACGGGAAAGAAGGTGAAGAGAATCAATATAGAGAACATCAACATCCCAGTCTGAACACGAGACACAGGAGACTCACGGGAAAGAAGGTGAAGAGAATCAATATAGAGAACATCAACATCCCACGAGACACAGGAGACTCACGGGAGAGAAGGTGAAGAGAATCAATATACAGAACATCAACATCCCACGAGACACATGAGACTCACGGGAGAGAAGGTGAAGAGAATCAATATACAGAACATCAACATCCCACGAGACACAGAAGACTCACGGAAGAGAAGGTGAAGAGAATCAATATAGAGAACATCAGCATCCCAGTCTGAACACGAGACACAGGAGACTCACGGGAAAGAAGGTGAAGAGAATCAATATAGAGAACATCAACATCCCAGTCTGAACACGAGACACAGGAGACTCACGGGAAAGAAGGTGAAGAGAATCAATATAGAGAACATCAACATCCCACGAGACACAGGAGACTCACGGGAGAGAAGGTGAAGAGAATCAATATACAGAACATCAACATCCCACGAGACACATGAGACTCACGGGAGAGAAGGTGAAGAGAATCAATATAGAGAACATCAACATCCCACGAGACACAGGAGACTCACGGGAGAGAAGGTGAAGAGAATCAATATAGAGAACATCAACATCCCACGAGACACAGGAGACTCACGGGAGAGAAGGTGAAGAGAATCAATATAGAGAACATCAACATCCCACGAGACACAGGAGACTCACGGGAGAGAAGGTGAAGAGAATCAATATACAGAACATCAACATCCCACGAGACACAGGAGACTCACGGGAGAGAAGGTGAAGAGAATCAATATAGAGAACATCAACATCCCACGAGACACATGAGACTCACGGGAGAGAAGGTGAAGAGAATCAATATAGAGAACATCAACATCCCACGAGACACAGGAGACTCACGGGAGAGAAGGTGAAGAGAATCAATATAGAGAACATCAACATCCCAGTCTGAATACGAGACACAGGAGACTCACGGGAGAGAAGGTGAAGAGAATCAATATAGAGAACATCAACATCCCAGTCTGAACACGAGACACAAGAGACTCACGGGAGAGAAGGTGAAGAGAATCAATATAGAGAACATCAACATCCCAGTCTGAACACGAGACACAGGAGACTCACGGGAAAGAAGGTGAAGAGAATCAATATAGAGAACATCAACATCCCAGTCTGAATACGAGACACAGGAGACTCACGGGAGAGAAGGTGAAGAGAATCAATATACAGAACATCAACATCCCACGAGACACAGGAGACTCACGGGAGAGAAGGTGAAGAGAATCAATATACAGAACATCAACATCCCACGAGACACAGGAGACTCACGGGAGAGAAGGTGAAGAGAATCAATATACAGAACATCAACATCCCACGAGACACAGGAGACTCACGGGAGAGAAGGTGAAGAGAATCAATATACAGAACATCAACATCCCACGAGACACAGGAGACTCACGGGAGAGAAGGTGAAGAGAATCAATATAGAGAACATCAACATCCCAGTCTGAATACGAGACACAGGAGACTCACGGGAGAGAAGGTGAAGAGAATCAATATACAGAACATCAACATCCCACGAGACACAGGAGACTCACGGGAAAGAAGGTGAAGAGAATCAATATACAGAACATCAACATCCCATTTTCTTTGAAGCGAGGAGGATGTCCCTTGCCGTTGTCATGGCGACAGTTAGGCGCAGTTTATCCGAGAGTACGCCGCCCCACCAAATTACCTGTCTGCAGCCTCAAAGATTTTTACCCAGCTCAAAGGCTCTTGAAGAAGGTTCCAAGACCGTTTCCAATCATCGTAATTACAGCACGGTCGCGCTGCTACAACGCCAGTCGTCTTGATGTGCACGAGGTCCACGACGGAAATAGCTAGGCGCTAGTGTGGAACGCGTTCCGTACACTTGGAGCAAGACGTTCTACTTGCACGGAGTCTGTCATTCCTATTGCACGTTGTCTGCCATGACCAGACGCCTCTCGCTGTGAGCGGCGGGGGATGGGTAGCTGAGCGGGTGGGAGAGAGAAAGAACGAATGAACGAATAATTTATTGAATATACATTGGGCCCATTACAAATGTTTCACATTAGCAGAACAAAAATAACAATTAATTCAAGACCGGTTACCAGTCTTTTCTGAGGCGCGAACGCTGGAGCAAGTGAGAGTCACATATCAGAACAAGGGAATCATTGCTTTCATTCTGTCCGCCTTGGCTGCTGCCGTCTTAGGGTAGGCCTGTCTTCATCTCCATTGCTGCGGTTGCGCTCGCTATTGCTGGCTGAAGCTGTCTGGTGGACGGACTTGAGCGGGTCGACTGAAGGGAGCAAACCATTGTCCTTCTTTCGGGTGAGCATGGGACGGAATCGACCAATCTGCCGAAGAGTCCCGATCCTTTATATCCTGCTCTGTAGTACTCTTGTCTGGAAATGTTTTTATGAATGACTGGACAGTGGCGCTAACACGTCGCACTTTGCGAAGTACTTCCATCACTCCACTTGGAAGGTCATCCTCAGATGTGTTGTCAGTGCAAGCTGGCGACGGTTGATGTTCTGTGATATTAGAGTCCTTCACCTAAGCTTGTTCCAGGAACGTGTCCTGAACTCCACCCTGTTCATTGCCGGAAAGTCAGAGGTCAAAGATGAAAAGTCACCCGGAGTTGTCGTGTGATGCGACTCGAGAGTAATTTCGGCAGCAGCACAGGGAGTACTTCGTTCGCGTGTTTGGAGCGGTTCAACAGAAGGGTTAAGTCAATCGAGTATTTCCCCACTCAAGGTGTTGTTCAGCCCGTTGCCTGTCTCGACGTAGCTGCGCTGGCGGCTTCCGTCTCCACGTCCCACGAGCACTGTTGTTGTCCGATAATGGCTGCCCTTGCGTGAAGCGCGGCACGACGACTGTGTTGCTCGCCTAACCGTCAACTTCCACGAAGTCAAATTCTCCGTTGCAAGCAAATTGAGAGGGCCGCCCTCTACAGTGGCTGGAAGTCCAGTAACTGGCCTTTTGTTAAACGTGAACGGTAGTAGACGAAGAAACGTCGGGGGCGAAGTGAAGCGTGCTATTCGGCTGACCAGAGCGCAGTGAGAGAGAGAGAGAGAGAGAGAGAGAGAGAGAGAGAGAGAGAGAGAGAGAATATACGATTAGGCCAGAGGCCTGTTTCAATGAAACCGATAATAAACAATTCTATAAATGAATTAAATACATGTACATGTCAAAAGTACTTGTCTTGCCAATTAACGCGCGGTTTACAGCAAAAATGTCAAGATTTTATCGCGACAACGAGCAGGAACGTGAAGAAACAGTCAGACATGAGATCAGTCTGCAAAGGTGTACCTTCTACCTGATCTCAGGCCTCTTCAAGTAGAAGACTTGTCTTCTGTCCTGCTGACATCCAGCCGGCGCACATAAGTTCGCTTGATCTGATCTACTCTTTCCTCAACAGCCCGCGATGGACCACGATCGGATGCAGCCTGACTGATCTCGGCAAAGGCACCAGACAGGGACGCGGACTGTTCCTGCACTCCATTGGCAGCGGAGCTTGAAGGATGGCTCGAGAGAGATGCGGGTAGTTTCACGGACGTTATAAGCGCTACGCAAGGAGAGCCCATTCTTGCGCTGATCGTGCTCCACATCTTTCCGAAACGTTTCCAGGCTTACCTTCAAAACTTCCAAAGTCACCTCCCCGCTCACCTGGTAACCCACCGATCTAGTCTGTGTTTCTGCAGCAGCCTCCACTGACTCCGCGCACACGACAGCGGTGGCAACCCAGTCGTGGTTCTCTGACACGGCTACCTCATGCACAGTCCACACACTTGGCGGTTGCGCCTTCAGTTACGTGACTGCTCATGAGCACGCGCAGGTCGATCTTCTCGTGGCTGACTTTCTGACACAGCAGATTTTTCCTTGCGTCCACCCCAAAGTTGTTAGTGTTGCATTGCGAGAAGGCGTCATCATTCTCGGCGCTATTATCCCCCGATTGTGTCCAAAGACTCTCTGACCTTTCCTGGCAGACGACTCGGCGCTGCTTGTGTCTCGTCCCCGATGACTTGGAAGCTTGCGTCGCCAGTGCTCAGAGTTGCTGTTAGCCAGTAGTGATTGAACTGTCTCAGGGCTTGAAGAGAATAACGACGACCTCAGCCGGGCTTCCTCCCACAACTTTTAACGACGCGAGCCTCTGTGTGTGAATGAGGGTTGCCAGCACGGATTCCTTTGCAGCAGGCATTACGTTGACATGAATGCGGCAAAAAATATGTCGTGGCAGCGAGTCAGAGAACACTTTCTCTCTTCTATCCCTTGGAGAGAGCGAAAGAGAGAGAGAGAGAGAGAGAGAGAGAGAGAGAGAGAGAGAGAGAGAGATGAGACTCCCGGATAATCGAATCAAGTCATGCAAACCAATGTTCCGGATCAATGATTTCCTCGCGGCTTGTTAGTTCAGCGTGAAGAATGTTGTCCTGTGGTTTTGTGAGAGCTCGCTCCAGCGATTCACATCAGAACTAATACTTTGACGGTTTGAAGTTTTGCTCATCATTTACGAAAATTCTTCGGTCTGCTACGTCACGTCAGTCTCTGCAACCCCAGCAGAATTTTTTATAAAGGACCAACGGCAGAATTCCAAAGTCCCCGAGATCTGAGTCATGTATGCAGCTGATGTCTTAAACTGCACAGAACCAAAATCTAAAGCAATCATGCGGTTTACTCTGCATGCACACTCGTAGAGCCCCCCCCACGCCCCCCCCCCCCCCCCCACTGACGCAATCGATATATTTAGTAAATCATTCCATTTTGTAGCCACGCATGTGCGTCTATTAGAAAAAAAAACACGTCATTAAATCTTATCGTTATAAGATTACTTGGATGTGACATTTGTTTCATGCCGTCATTCTATACACAATATATTTTCGGAACAAAACATAACGAACACAACAAAAACAACAGCTTATAGCAATACGTGTGAGCCAGCATAACAGCTGTAAATAAATTTGTTATTGTACTTTGATGCGGTTTTTTATATGCCACCATTCAAATAAAGATATGTCTCTCGTTTAAATGAGAATGACAAGAGTAATAATGCATGTACATCAATAGGGATATACAACAAAAGTTTAGAGAAACGAAAGAAAAAACAAAACACAAGAAGGCAATTTACAAAATGAGATTTTCGGAGATAGGGAGCATGGTTGGAAGTGCGTTTTCCAGGACTAGGATAGGTTAGCAAAGTTAGTCAAAGGCAGTCCAACGGAAGTGCGTTTCCCAGACTAGCATAGGCTAGCAAAGTTAGTCAAAGGCAGTCCAACGGAAGTGCGTTTCCCAGACTAGCATAGGCTAGCAAAGTTAGTCAAAGGCAGTCCAACGGAAGTGCGTTTCCCAGACTAGCATAGGTTAGCAAAGTTAGTCAAAGGCAGCCCAACGGAAGTGCGTTTTGTTTCAAAATATATAAAGAAAAGTTCAGAAACAAGCGCTCACGGTATGCTCCTACGTGGACTGGTTAATGTAGGAAAGAAGGCCTTCGGCTTCGCCAGCGTTCGCCTACAGCGTTCATCTCTAAACTAAAAATAAATTTAAAAAATATCAAAACTAAACGCGCCTTTGACAAACTTTGCTAGCCTATCCAAGTACTGGGAAACCCGCCTCAGGTATGGTGTTGATTGCCTGGCGGTTGTTGACCTAGGTATTATTTTGATCTCAGCGTCGCGATTTGAGTGTGAAGTCACATTTCTTCAAGTGCGCGCCCTATCATATTAATCTGCTTGGCGGATCAATAATTGCCCACGGCTAAATGTCTCACACACACACACACACACACACACACACACACACACACACACACACACACACACACACACACACACACACACACACCTCGCCTATCCCATCGCCTTTCCCCTCCGCCAACCCATACCCCTACCCCCTTCCCCTAAGAAAGTTTTACGAAACTATGGTCAAAATGTCGACGATTTAAATCGTTTGTCATGGTTTCCGCCCGAGACTTCGCCCTATTTGAGAGAGTAAACATCTGCCTGTGGTGAGTTTGAAGAGATGTGTGGAAAAAACCTGCTGTTGCTGGAAGCTAAGCTCACGTTTTATTTATCACATAAGGAACTGCTCATTCTTTCCTCTCTCGTACAAAGAGTTGGTAATTTGCTGAAAAAATCTTGCAAATACGTTCGCAAAAACCCCAATACATTTCAGTCGACGAAGTCATTATCCGTGCTTTAACCCTTTCCTTACCCGATGTATTCATTATCGTTAGACTTATTGAAGCAATGCATTCTTTCTTCCCGGATGAGTCTCTTTCATCCAGCTCATTCGTTTCATTCATACAAAAAATTTACGCTTTCTAAGCGCATTAAAAGTCACTTTTCTATTTTCACGTTCAAAGAGGCTGTACAAAGTGAGCATTATGCGTTTTTTAATTTAAAAAAGCCAGCAGACGCAGTTGACTAATCTTAGGAGTTCTGGAACCGTGTAGAAGGTGAGTGCTATCCATGGAATTATTCTATGTTTTCATAGTTGCGTATGTTGATTGTTGTCTAGTTATGTGCAAATTGTTGTTTCTCCTTTTTAAAGGCATCGGTTCGGAGTTGAAAATCCGGTAGGGGATGGATGTTATCCCTTGACAGTGGGAGCGCATCCTGCTGGAGAGCCCAATGAGTCTATTTGTCAGAGCTTGGGCTCTGTGTGGAGTTCACACTCAAGTGAGGACGAAACAACGGTTGTTTTTTCCCCGTAGTGAGACTTGTATCCCTGCAAGTGGGTGTATGTCCCATTTGTGTAAGCTAGGGCTCTGTTTCGTACATTAATGTAAAGGAATTACTCATGACGACTCACATATTATTAAGAAGTCATTTTGTAAACATCTATTTGCAGCCCCGATTTTAAGCGGGGGTAAGACAATAAACAAATACCACCTTGAGCTTCCCAGAGTTCCACAACAATAATGCAAAAAATCATTTGGCCACAATGCAGCGAAAATATGGAACTCCATTCCAAACAGTTCCAGAAATAAAAAATGTTTACATCGTTCCAGAAATTCAACCCCCACCCCCCACCCCCAGTTATCTTCAATGTAGACAGGCCGACAGGCAAGCACACACGGAGAGAGAGAGAGAGAGAGAGAGAGAGAGAGAGAGGGGGGGGGGAGGGAGGGAGGGAGGGAGGGAGGGAGGGAGAGAGGGAGGGAGGGAGAGAGAGAGAAGGAGGGAGGGAGGGAGGGAGGGAGGGAGGGAGGGAGAGAGAGAGAGAGAGAGAGAGAGAGAGAGAGAGAGAGAGGGAGGGAGGGAGGGAGGGAGGGAGGGAGGGAGGGAGAGAGAGAGAGAGAGAGAGAGAGAGGGAGGGAGGGAGGGAGGAAGGGAGGGAGGGAGAGTGAGAGTGAGAGAGATAGAGAGAGAGAGAGAGAGAGAGAGAGAGAGAATTTAGAATCAGGAGCAAACTAAAGAAAACAATATTGTTCAGAGAGCATACAACCCTTGGAAAATAACATATTGAAATGGAATGAAGTACAACAAGCTCCTTCCGAACAGAACAGTGACATCACGTAATGCTTCGAAACAATCCACACTGAACTGTCTCAGTAACTAGTCAGTTTGGTGGTGCAAACCTTGAAATAACTTGAAACTTCTTTAATAATCTTGATCTTTCAAGCACATAACAACACAACATTAGCAGATGCCACGGCACGTCTTTCATATGTATGAACAACTTTTGTCTACGCGCAAGCAGTAAATGATGCATCCCTCAATCCATGTATTTTGAAGCACGTTACTCATTCTCACAGCATAGCAATTAACTGACATATTCTTTAAAACCGCTTCTCGGAGATTTCGCACACAATGAGTGTGCTTCATCGCGGGGCACCCATTTTCCCATGCCTTCAACTGTGAGTGGTCTTGAAGGTTCCAAGCAGGTCGTTTTCCATCAAAAACCAGTCTAATGCATCGTTCTTTCCGGGCAGAGGGAAATGCCTCTCTCCTGCCAATACCCCCTGGGAATTGCACCGAGTGATCAAGGAACCTTTTTCCTTGAGACCTTAACGGTCCATGTCACCTTTCTCAGCACTGCTTTAAATGGAACTTCTTATCCGTCAGAGAGGCCTTGGGGTGACATTTCATTTTCCTAGGCGTCCCCTCGAGTCCTCCTCCCTTCGAGAGATTGAAACGAGTTTTATTTTGTTCTCGCAGCCGTCAACGCCTGAATGAAGCCAGTCAGTAGCGGGTGAGAACGCGTTAACGAGAGTGGTGCTGGTGGTTTTGAGGTCTTTGAAATGGAATAGGCGCTTGTGACGCCTTGCGTCTTTTCCCGCCCTTTTGGTCTTTCGTACTTGCGCTCCAGAGGGTAGTGGGCCCACTCAAAACGGTATCTGATTCCCAAAGATCCATTTCCCCCCATCCCAGAGCGCTTTTGAAAGTTACCAGCATGCATTGTAAAGATCTGGGTAATCGACGTGTAAATAATTCATTTTTCTACAGTCACTGTTGCAGTGGTCGCACGAAAATTAATTGCACAAAAAAGAAGCTACCCAAATGTTTGAAGCTGGACACCTCTTCCAGAGGCTCACCATTCATGCTTAGGTGGGCGCTAATGATGTTTGCGCTGTTTACCATGACCTTGGGATTTTCTGTGCCGACTTCCATGTTAAAAGCACTGGCTTTTGTAAAGAGTCTATTTGTGAGTTCACGGATCTCGTTGTTATTACTCCCCGTTAAGTCAATATCGTCCGAAAAACGACGAGTGCAGACAGATCTACCACCGATGGGGATGGAAGTGTGATGATCTTGAATGGTTCTTTCCGGAAAAAGATTAAAAAGTACTGGGGAGAGTGGGCGTCCTTCTCTGACGCTGACAGCCGTTTGGAAGAACTGCTCCAGATGGCATTTCGCTGCTGGAGTGTTGGAGAGTTCGGAGAGGGCCTGGATGACCTGAACGCGCCCTCCTCGGTGTAGCAGCCTCTGAGGTAGTTGCAGAGGCCACTGTGCCACACTCCATCACAGACCTTCTTAATGTCAATGAAACTGTGAAACAGATCGTTTTGGTGTTGGAGATGTTTTTCGACGAGGATCCTGCAGTTAAAGATTTTTTTCAGTGCTCTGAAACTCGCTTGTTCTTTTGATACAGTCTTGAGTGAGTGAGTAAACGCATGTTTGAATAATACAACTCCATCGAATCACTTAAAATGTGTTAACAGTGATAACATTTAGGTGAAAATTAAACTGACTTTAATCATTGCGCGGGGGGGGGGGGGGGGGGGGGGGGGGATCGCGTCGATTATATCGTTTGAATTGTTTAATATCAAGCACCAGTAGCTTTTGATTATTTAAAACTGATTATTGAAACCTTTTAGTGTGGTTAGCACACTTCGTCGGAAAGTCCAAGGCCACCAAAATTGGCGGTGTTTTTTCAGGGCAAAGCAACCTACTTTGTGTGCGAACGTAGGAACAATTATACTTCACAAAACACTGAGACGTCCCCGAGCAATGGGACACTGTGACTGCACTCTGCGTGAGCGTTACATTCGAGAAAAAACAACAACAATCGGACGCCTCATGAAGACACTTTCAGGCGACATAAACTGACCTGAGTGACATCTATTTTCATGTATTAACCTAATGAGGTCTAAAAGACGAGCTAAAAGAACAAAATTAATGTAAACATTCATACCAGGCCATGATTCAAGCCCGTCTTGGGAAGATCGATGGGAGCTGGGTAGAAATCTCTCACAGGAGAGTCATTTGTCTTCTTAATGCGCACGGTTCCAAAACTTCGTTCTCGATCTCTCTTCCTCGTGGAGGTGCCCTTTTCACGGTTCGTGACAAGCAATGAGCAAACAGTGAGAAAACGGCATTAGGCGTCCTGATTTTTCGCCCGTTTTCCCACATTTTCCATGGGACATGCGGACCAGTTTCTTCATTACTGAAGGGCGTAAACAGCCGTCAAAGACATAACTGAAATGTACAGCCTTGGGCCAACATAAAAAAAGACACAGAAAACGTTTTATTCTGATAGTCGCTTTCCGCTCTGTAGGATCATCACGACTGTGAGTTTAAGGGAAATGGCATTCATGATGTGCAATATGTGTCGAGTTTGTTCAGAAAAATGCGAAATTAACGCTTTTGTCAAGATCTAGGGAAAGAAATAGCCACGCGACAGGAAAATATCACAACATTTCTACGCTCGAGAGAGTCCGAAGTCCCTTTTTCTTTCCATCAGACGCTTTGGATTGATGAGACAATCGGAAATCTGCCAAAAGTGTTTAACGCCAATCTTTTTGGTCAGGTGGATCGTCATGCACCTTCCAATCAAAGACCGCAGTGTATCACCAGGAGGTGAAAGAAATCTGCATGGAATGCAATGAGGAGATAAAACGTTCAACGTCCGTCGAAACAGTTTTATATCATTTTTCAGCGTTGAAATTATGCCGACTGTTGTCATGAAATGTTTGAAAATCTTCCTGTCAAGATTAACACTCAGACCCCGTATTTTTTGCAGTAGTAGGCATCCGTCTGTCTCATAAGACCACAGCTTTGCATAAGATCTACCATAAAAAAAACATGTAAATGTCCGACGACTTCCATTCCGACAGAGAATGACACACCAGATGTTTATTTCGATATATCAGTATATTTAACACCTACACACACAGGACTGTAAAATAGAGGTTTATCTAGGTCTCCAAGGTGGATAAAACAGGCTTGAAAATCAGGATTATGGCACAGCTGTATGTAAAGGCGTCATTCGACAGCATTTACTGTTGTCTCCATCACAACACCCATCATTAACACTGTAGAATGGCTATTGCACCATCTTGCTTCTGTTCATTTTGATGGCGAAGAAACTATTTTGAGCAGTGTTTAAAGTGGGGTGCTGATTCAGACGGTGTGATGGAGACGAATGCCGCCGTACGCTGCCGCAGCCAGTTTCAGAAGGATTGCATGATTACCAGACTGCATGACTTTGGCACGTTTTGTTAACGAACGGAATCAGGACGTTGCCTGACAGCATACATCTTGGACACGTCCTGGTGAAGACAATGTAATCTCAGTAAAGGCAATTCACAGCAGCCTTGCTGTTTGGAATTCAAAGAAGAGGTGGATGATCTATAACAGCCACAGCTTCAGAGACCCCCATACGATCATCTTAATGAACTGTTAACAGTGCCTGCATCCAGAGCAAACCTTCCTCACAAGCATCAATACCATATATGACACAAAGTTTAGCGACCTGCACAGCAAGTACTCTGCTGACTACTCTCGCTATCTGGACCTTTGGTCCAGGAAGTCAAGGAGGCGCCTTCACCGCCTCTGTCTCCCCAGCTAAGACGCGCTGAAATTGCTTGGCGAAAATGTGTTGACAAATCTCGAGAGCCGTGATGCGACTATAAATGGCGAGGTTTTCACGGAGCCGATTCGAACCGCCCTAACGTCGTGGAGTTCCCGTTTCAAAGGACAAAGAATCCCATCTGCCACCGACAGCAAATCCCAGAACGGCCATCTTTACTGCTCCGGTCCACGCCGTCCCTCAAGCAAATTGCCTGCACAAACATGTCGTCCCGAGGGGAAGTGCCCCGGACCGATGGTCGCGTGTCCCTCCTTAATCCCAGACAGCGATCATTTCCCAAACAAATCCAGACCGGTGCCCCCTCTAAATCAGCTTCTGGGCGTCGGTCCGTAAAAGGAGAGCGGTCTTTGACGAGAACCGTCTGCTCGAGCCAGCCACTCTGGCACGCCCTGCTTTTCTTCGGTCCCGATGTGCCGCAAGGTCTGTGCCATCAGCAGCAAAGTAGGCGCGGCCAGCCTCGCTTCCCAAGGGTACAGTGTAGAAAGGTCATGAAAGGAGACAAAGGGAGGAAGACTTCATGACTTCTACGGAAAGGATCAACCTTAGAGCAAATGTCACATGGGTACTCAGCTTGTTAGGACCACCTTCAAAAATGGAGCCAGCCAGCTTTTTGACTCACATGCGAAGCAAAAGTGAGTCTATGTACTGAGCCGTGTCCGTCCGGGCGTCCGTCCGTCCGGGCGTCCGGGCGTAAAAAACTTAAACGTTGGATTTTTCTCGGAGACTATTAAGTCTATCAACACCAAATGTGGCATGATGGTGTATGATGACAAGGCCTCAAAAAAACATACATAGTGACTTGACCTTGCTTCAAGGTCAAGGTCACAGGAGCCATAAATGTGGTCTCAAAAACAGTCATTTTTCACATTTTCCCAATTTTCTCCCACGTTATTGAGAATGGCGACCTTAGCTACAAGAGGTATATAGGTCAAAGCAAGCCCTATCTTTTGATACCAGTTTGGTTGACCTTGCTTCAAGGTCAAGGTCACAGGAGCTCTTCAAAGTTGGATTGTATACATACTTTGAAGTGACCTTGACCCTGAACTATGAAAGATAACTGTTTCAAACTTAATAATTATGTGGGGCACATGTTATACTTTCATCATGAGACACATTTGGTCACATATCATCAAGGTCAAGGTCACTTTGACCCTTATGAAATGTGACCAAAATGGGGTAGTGAACCACTAAAAGTGACTATATCTCATGGTAGAAAGTGCCAATAAGCACCATTGTGCTTCCTATGCCTTGAATTAACAGCTTTGTGTTGCATGACCTTGGATGACCTTGACCTTGGGTCAAGGTCACATGTATTTTGGTAGGAAAAATGTG
Organism: Theodoxus fluviatilis; assembly: GCA_034096865.1. Taxonomy (NCBI): domain Eukaryota; kingdom Metazoa; phylum Mollusca; class Gastropoda; order Cycloneritida; family Neritidae; genus Theodoxus; species Theodoxus fluviatilis. The sequence continues at coordinate 68,253 of JAWQFJ010010491.1, forward strand.
TAAAGCATTTCTTTGTGTATGATGTCATTGGTAGGTTTAGTTGTTTGACCTTGACCTTGAAGGTCACCTGAAGGTCAAGGTCATATAAAGGTCAAGGTCAATCATGTGAGTCGTATGGGCTTTGCCCTTCTTGTTTGGGAGAGGTACTTGTACAGATAGGTCAGACTTGAATGATGAGTTCTTGTCTCCAGCGGTTTCTCGAGTTCGTTCGTGTCTGTATCGATGTCTCTACCAATGCATCTCCCTGTTTTCTCTTAACTACGCCAACTCATTTACTACCTCACACACACACACACACACACACACACACACACACACACACACACACGCGCGCGCGCGCGCGGAAACTTGTTTAATCTCCCCCCTCTCCCACCCTCACCCCCCGGCCCGCCACCCTACCCTCCTCCTGTAGTTTTTTGTAATTAACAAGAGAATTTGCGAGACGTGGCCAAAACAGAAAAATATGATCCGAAGATATATGGCGCAGTTTTCTCTGAAAGGGAGGCAATTTCCAGTGTTACGCTCTCGGAAAAAAGTCACATGGAAATTCACTTTTTTCCCTGTCTTCATTTACATGCGTTAGTGAGAGCTTTTCGTTTCCTACCAAAAGACTTGTTTTTGCAAGTGAGTCGATCGATCAACCCCGATGGATTGGGTTTGACGTCAGAAAACGCAATGTTTGATCTTACAAACTCCCTTCGTCAAGACAAAATTGCGCACTCGTTCTCCGATGAGAACAAGGGGACTGTACTGCATAACGGTCCGCGCATGCAAAGAAATGGAATAATTTTTTTAAATTTTCTTTATAACAGAGCTTCCGTTCTAGTTGTTCAAGATTCTGCTCTCGGTGCATATCGGATACTGTTGCCCTCAGTTCACACACGAAGAGCACGCCATCGTCCGCCATGGACGTAACAGCTGCCCTGGCTAGCCTGTCCAACTGAGAAACGTAGGGAGACTTTTGATATGATAATGGACCTCTCGCACTCACGAGTCTGCTGCGTCATCCCCTGTGGGTTCGGGGTAAGATTTGGCCCCCCGCGTCTCCCTACGCGTTTGGTGAGAGGCGAATAACTAGGGACACCGTGCCTTGACTTGCTCTAACTATTCTAACCAGCAAAGGCTGATATGCCTTCCGTCCTGTCTCCTGTGCCCTGCAAGAATGTAGCATTCGCCACGAGCTGCCCATTGCCGCCATAATGATTAGTGATGACAAAGTAAGAAAAGTATATAATCCACGCAGTTCGCATCTGTCTGGCGCTCTCTTTGATCGTCTTTATCAAGATTCGTATGTAAACACGATGATCTGAATAAGATTGTTTCGTACATATGTGTCTAAATATATTACTACTCGAATTTCCTGCAAGTGAATACATATTGCTCGCTGTTGATGAAGACGAAAATCAGGCTCTACTACAGACAGGCGAGGCAGTTAATCGGCCAATCAGAGAGTTCCTTCTAAATTGATTTGGCAAGTATGCCCTAATGCGCTGGTCTAAGCACCGATGGGCGTGTCTTAGCAGAGGCGGGTTTCTGAGGACTAAGACACGTTTGCAAAGTTAGTAAAAGGCAATTCCAATAAGGCGCGTTTCGCTCCAAAAGGTGTTCAAACCATTCGCCCGCTCGCTTATGGCGAAGAAACAGTTCTTCGGGCAAGATAAAACAGCAGAGTTGCTCGCCCGTCGGGCGAGTTAATATATAAAAGAAAATAAACGATTAAACAAAGCACTTCGATGGTGTTTTCAGCT
>JAWQFJ010010491.1:80000-106132 GCA_034096865.1 Theodoxus fluviatilis
GAAAGTACAGTTATTATACTAACGGAACTTACGGGAAAGCGGGAGCGAGAGCCGGAAGTGTAAAGGTCAAGAATATATTTTCATATAGCGACTTATCATCATGTCTGGGTCTCAAACCACTTTACACTTTACCTTACGATGAAATGTTATCTCCCTCACCCTTCCGTGAGTTAGGAACAAATACAACTCCACCGCATTGCCTCCAGCGATTCGTGACTGACAAACGACCAGGGAAATGGAGTCTCCACTCGTCCAGGCTCCAACCAGCAGCCATCCTTTAATCTGCACCAGTAACCTACAAAGACCTACATACCGTAAAGCCTCCACCATCCCTCCCTCCCTCCCTCCCTCTCTCCCTCCCTCCCTCCCTCCCTCCCTCCCTCCCTCCCTCCCTCCCTCCCTCCCTCCCTCCCTCCCTCCCTCCCTCCCTCCCTCCCTCCCTCCCTCTCTCCTTCCCTCCCTCCCTCCCTCCCTCTCTCAGCTCCCTCCCTCCCTCCCTCCACCATTATACCAATCCATCCATCCATCCATCCATCTATCCGTTCGTCCATCGTTCCATCTGTTCGTCCATACATCCATCAGTCCATCAAATCTTCCATCCATCCTTCCATCTATGAATCCATCCTTCCATCCATACATTACCCCTGACGTCACTGGTCCACAGCTAGAATCCGATAGGAGAAGCTGTGCGACTTTAAGCAGCATGCCCAACAATGCAGTCGTAGGATTCGCGCTGTTTTCAACACCACACTTTCCTTGCGTTGCATAAGGCGAGCGCTCTGACCTATTTTCCTCTTGCCTCTAATGCGAAAGGAATCAGAGCGCCTCGCGTCGCTCGCCTTAAACAACGCACGGCTGTTAGCTGCTGGCTGTTAGCTGTTGGCTGTTAGCTGTTGGCTGTTAGCTGTTGGCTGTTAGCTGTTGGCTGTTAGCTGCTGGCTGCTAGCTGCTGGCTGTTAGCTGTTGGCTGTTAGCTGTTGGCTGTTAGCTGCTGGCTGTTAGCTGCTGGCTGTTAGCTGCTGGCTGTTAGCACCGACATACGAGCCGTAGTCCTCCGTTTTCTGACGGCATTCTGCTCAATATGGCATGTTTGCTTCGGTGCAGCAATGGATCGTTTTTGTCCAACAGTTAGAGATCCTCGTGCTCACCTTCCATGGGTGATCCCGGAAACGGAAGTGGGGGACTCGCCCTGCTGCCGTCCATCTGGGCATGAGCTGACGACGTCCATTGGTCATGGCAGGTCGTGATTGCGTAACATAGCTCCTTCTGCAGGTCGGCAGAAACAGGAGTCCCCCACAGTTTGGCGTCTGCTTGCAATTGTGGCCCTGTCCTCGCTATCGTCTGATCATTCTCGTTCACAATATAGACTTTTGTAATCATCATCGTTGTCGTAGTCGTCTTCTTGTCGTTATCATCGCCGCCAAAGCCGCCACCACCATTAACATCATCATCATTACCATCATCACCATCATCATCATCCCCATCATCATCACCACCACCACCATTATCATCATCATCATCATCATCATCATCATCATCATCATCATCATCATCATCATCATCATCATCATCATCATCATCATCATCATCACCACCACCACCACCACCACCGTCGTTATCGTCGTCGTCGACAATAACAACAACAACGATACCAACACATTGACGATAACACAACTAACACTTGTGCTAATTCTATTACTAATACTAATGGTGTGGTGATTATGACGACGACCGACGATGACGACGACGACAATGACGATGATGATGATGATGATGATGATGAGACAAGCGCCTGCATCAAAAGCGGTTCTCCTCGAAGAGCGGCCTCTGCTGATTAAAATATTGTTGGGAAAAGCTGACACAAACTGGAAAGACATTTATTTTTGAGACGTCAAGGAAGTTAGCACGCCATCAGCGCTTGCTGGGAACCTCTGCGACCGCGACTGACACTCGCAGTCTGCCAGTGCTGCCTCCTGAATCTCCTCCCCTGTCGGTTGTCGTCTGCTTCGCTCCTGTTGATGTCCGGACAAGCTTCCCGGGCGTTGGGGGTAACACCAGACCCAGCGCGTTCCTCCTCCTCCTCCTCCTCCTCCTCCTCCTCCTCCTCCTCCTCCTCCTCCTCCTCCTCCTCCTCCTCCTCCTCCTCCTCCTCCTCCCCTTCCTCCTCCTCTCCTCCTCCTCCTCCTCCTCCTCTTCCTCCTCCTCCTCCTCCCTCCTCCTCCTCCTCTTCCCTCCTCCTCCTCCATCTTCCTCCACCTTCCTCCTTCTTCTTCTTCTTCTTCTTCTTCTTCTTCTTCTTCTTCTTCTTCTTCTTCTTCTTCTTCTTCTTCTTCTCCTTCTCCTTCTCCTTCTCCTTCTCCTTCTCCTTCTCCTTCTCCTTCTTCTTCTTCTTCTTCTTCTTCTTCTTCTTCTTCTTCTTCTTCTCCTTCTCCTTCTCCTTCTCCTTCTCCTTCTCCTTCTCCTTCTCCTTCTCCTTCTCCTTCTCCTTCTTCTTCTCCTCTTCTTCTTCTTCTTCTTCTTCTTCTTCTTCTTCTTCTTCTTCTTCTTCTTCTTCTTCTTCTCCTTCTTCTCCTTCTTTCTCTCTCCTCCTTTTTCTTTTTCTTCTTCTTGGTGGTTGTCTCTCGGGGACCGAATAGGACGATGTCCTGCCATCCTTGATGAATGTGCATGAAGGTTCGGAGTCCAAAGTTAGAGGAGCACAGGCGACCACAGGTGGGGCAAGGAACGCCAGACGTCATGCAGGGGTAGATCATAGAGGTGGCTCTGCGCCGTCGCTCTTGCAGCGGACGGAGGCAGCCACCACCAACTTTGAAACGTGTCTCCGGCATTTGAAAACGAGGAATACCTAAGGATCTTGAGACTCGCTCTTACTTGAACCAGCACTGATGGTTCTGTAGTCAATGGCTGATAAGCGGTAAAACTTCATTCATTCATTCATTCATTCATCCATTCGTTAAATTGTTTATTCATCCATTCATTCATTTGCCAGAATCCGCGAAAACACGACTTCTAATATGTATACTGCTGTTTTGAGTCTATTGATATCAGATGGTAGTAACTCTCCCGATGCCACTGGTGATAAAGCAAGAGAAACAGAGAAAATTCAATAAACAGAGCCTCTGGAACCAGCAGTCGTGGTAAAGATAGATCACAGTTTTGAGTTTTCACAACGACAACGAACATATTGATTCCTAAAGTTGAAGCTACTTTCCTTTAAAATTTGGCTTTTTATTCATAGATGAATTCTCAAACCACATATATTTATCCCGAGATCGTCGGGCTGCTCTTAACGTCATTCCATTATCATCTGAATTACCCGGGGAGCACGGTATTTCAATCCTAACATACATACAAGAAGGTTTTCATGAATGCGATCATGGGGGTTTCCCCAGAGATCTCACACCCCACAGATCCTCTTGCTTTGTTCGACAGCCTCTTTGGCAAGTGTTATCGTGACACCCATGAATGAAGGGCAGGAAGAAACGGTATTCCCAGGACATCTCATCAGCGCTTACCAGACGCTGATCTAACACCAGGGAGTTGTTAGTGATCGCGGCTTGCCGTCCCGAGGTAGACAGACCTACACTCGCCACAGTCTCGCCACGTCTGGCCAGGATAAAGCGGGATGGAGCAGTTGGGAATTGCAGGCACACTGGGGACAAGGCGCAGCTGCTGGTGTTCACGACGCAGCCAGCCAGGGTGGAGTTACCCTCTAGCTTGAGCCATGCGTCACGGCAAACTCCAGGAAGGAAGGTCAGACTGTTCAGTAACCTGAGCGGGTTTCTCGGAAGCAATCCTAACGTATCATATGCGATCCTCTCGTGGGACCAGAGGTGCGTTTCGTATCGGAAGGCGAAAACAAATGTTCTAAGGAAAGCACTCACAGCGAGCACTCGCGAAGCTCAAAGCCTTTCTCTTTATAGATCCTGTCCACGCAGACGCTCGCCGTAAATGCTCATCTCTGAACACTAAAAAAAACGTTTCGAAAGGACTCGCGGCCCTGGTCCCGCGAGAGGATCGCGTATGATCGTTAGAATCGCTTCTGCGATGGCCGCCTCAGTATGGGGAAATGATCTGAGGCGCGTTCATAAGAGGATGGTCATACAAATCGTTAGGTATCAAAAACGTGCAGCGAATAGTGTTCACGACGAGCGCTCGCGGATTTCAAAACATCTCTCCCACTTGAACTTGCCCACGCAAACGCTCGCCGAAAACTCTTACTTTTTGACTTTTAAAAATTCCTATCGATAAGAATCGCTATTCTCTGAGGAACGCACCACTGGCTAAAGTCTACATGATTGTGCCCATGCATGAGAAACAAGGCTAAAGTTTAAAAAACTACTTTTTGAGAATACGCCGAGTAAAGTTATCAGCGCATAATGTCACGCATACATTTTCGTAAGCTTTACATCACTGTAAAAATGTAAAGATTTTCCCCAAGAACATGCAGACTTTTTTGAATATGCATAAATGAATAAATTACAACGTGGCTGAAACAACTCATTTTGTCATTCTTTCCTACTTTAGGCCTGTTTTCTCGTGCGCGGTTGTACATGTTCAGGGCTGTGTTGCACATGTTCAGGGCTGTGTTGCACATGTTCAGGGCTGTGTTGCACATGTTCAGGGCTATGTTTCACATGTTCAGGGCTGTGTTTCACATGTTCAGGGCTGTGTTGCACATGTTCAGGGCTGTGTTGCACATGTTCAGGGCTGGGAGACGAGGCGCTCAGAGAAAGTGTTGTAGAACTACGTGAAGTTTCGCATTACTTTTTCGGCTAAAGGCCGTGATTGTCATTGCTTTCGCATTTACAAAGGGAAATATCCGTGGTCGGATTCCTGGGAAAAGACTATTGTGACTCCTTTATTTTGATGATATGTGTGTACATCTGTGTGACCGTGTGCAACTGGTTTATGTCTTATCAATGTCTGTCAGTCATACGTGTGTGAGCGTGCACGTGTACAGCTGATTGGTTCTCCGTCTGTCCTTCTGTCTGTCTGTCCTTCCATCTGTTTAATGTTTATTGATACATGTCCATCAAACTACATGACTTTGTTGTCTTGCATTCACACTCTTGTTTTTGTCGTTAAGTCATCTCACAGTGAAATACGTCCACAGGCGCAACAAAGCCAATCCCTCTATAAGCGTAACCAATGGAAAACGATGCCACATTGCACCAATGAACAACGGTACGTCTCACCAAAGAACGTAAGTACACAAAGAACGATCATAACGCGCGTCTGTGCGAAACGAGTGACGTCAGCGCCCCCAAGCGGCTGAGGTGGTGTTGCAGTAAACATATAGAGTAATGCTGAGTTATTTAATTGTATTTTACAGCAATAATTGCTTACAAGAACCCTTCACCTTACCAGTCATAGTTACTGTGTTAACAGTAGTGGTGGTTTGTACAGAATCAAGGATTGCCAGCGTAAAGCGAAGCTTTACAGTTGATGGGACACTGTACAGTTGAGACTCGGGTCTACGGCGGATCTACGTGTGTGTGTGATGACTGTCAGTGGGGCAGACTATAAGACAACAACACGCATTAACAGTAGTGGTGGTTTGTACAGCAGAATCAAGGATTGCCAGCGTAAAGCGAAGCTTTACAGTTGATGGGACACTGTACAGTTGAGACTCGGGTCTACGGCGTGGAGCAAACAACAAGTATTTTTTTCACCAGGCAATACAAAGGCGGTGAGGTTAGAGTGTGTAGGTTGGCAGGTTGCATGTCGAAGCACAGAATATGAATGCATTTGTGTTTAACTTTCAAAGTTTGATCTATTATAGTTTATACATGTATTTTTGGTGAACTTCCTGACATTTAGTGATTTAATGATTTATAACTATTAAACAATGTCTTTTATTTCCAAGCAAAATTGAGTACCTGAGTATACTTTTATTTTCTGTCTTTCACCTCAAAAGTGTGTGTGTGTGTGTGTGTGTGTGTGTGTGTGTGTGTGTGTGTGTGTGTGTGTGTGTGTGTGTGTGTGTGTGTGTGTGTGTGTGTGTGTGTGTGTGTGTGTGATGACTGTCAGTGGGGCAGACTATAAGACAACAACACGCATTAAAGAAAAGAAAAAAAGTAATCCATTAAAGAAAAGAAAAAAGTAATCAGACAAAAAGAGCAAAGAACAACAAACCAAAGGAACGATAAATTTGACAATAATTATGAATATGCAAAGCAGTGTAAAAATTTCATAAGTTCCCTTTTATTCAATCGACAACCAACGCTCTTTAGCTCACTAATCACTATTCAATGGGGGAAATTAATTTCTGAATAAAATTTAGCATTCTGGCATGCTGCAATAGTCTGGTTTTACGATTCAGTCACCAACAGCACAAACTTGAATATCATCAAAAGGTCTGATGGTTGTGTGAATTAAAAAAAGAAAACAAACAGTAGAATTTGACTGTTTTCATTCACCAATTCCGTGTCAATTGTAAGCTCTATATCACAATGTAGACGGGGAAAAAGGTGCATAAATACCAGCTTTATTGCAGGGAGTCATTTTGCTACAAATTACACGGTAATTTTGTTGACAAATGTGCTCGGGATTAATGAGAAACACGCCGATACATTCGCGCAACATCGTCTTACATGTTGCACTGTGGTCTGTTTAATTCCCTTGATCTGCTCTACAGCGCCCAAGGTATTTCACGCGCAAGTCACTCTAAGTTGCACATCGGCAAAGAAAATGTTCCTCATCTTCTACAACTACGCAAAATGGCCATAGTGCGTCGTCGTCAGAGAGAGAGAGAGAGAGAGAGAGAGAGAGAGAGAGAGGGGGGGGGGGGGGGCAGGCATCCATGCAGGCAGCAAACAGGCAGACAGGCAGGCAGGCGGGCAGGCAGGCAGACAGACAGACAGTCAGACTCACAGACAGACAGACAGACAGAGACAGATAGAGACAAACAGACAGATACAGACAGACAGACAGAGAGACAGACAGACAGACAGACACACAGATACACAGTCAAACACACAGACAGACACAGAGCACAGACGGTCGAGCGGCTGCAATCGCATTGCTGTACTCCGAATACGTCAAGGACGAAAACCTCTAGAAACTAGTGGTTTTTTTTTTAATCGTTCTGCAATTTCGTTTGATGAAGAAACATGTTTAATGCTTGCCTCCCTGTTTTTGGTCTCCATCTATCCATTTTTGAATTTGCGATAGAACTGACGTAACCATAGCAACGTTTCATTGAAATTTGGAGTGACTGCTGCCAAACTCCCAAAGAAGTTAAATGTCAAGTGTGATTGATTACAGTGTGAGCAGGACAGAGAAAATGGACACTCATCACACAGTTTGATCTTCGCCGGATTGTCTCGGCATTTGCGACCGAGATTATACAAGGACGCGTGATCATCGTCTCCGTGTTTAATTGATCTATTGAAGGGGGATGCTTCTGAACGTGTGATCTCATGTCAGACAACGTTGTCAGTGTTTATTTTTATTCTGCTCTATTCATAGATTTCAAATGTACTTTGGGCCCTGATAATCGTCAGCCTTAGTCACATTTGTTGGTCAAATACCAGTCTTTGAACATAACGAGCGAGTGGTTTTTTTTCTATGTCATGGTTGAATGTACCTTGGATTTTGAATATCCCTGCTTCTGTCTCCCCACCCCCCAATCCTGTGTGTCAGACCTCTCTCCAACCCCCCTCCCCCATCCTTTCTGTAAGGCAAGCTGACCAGCTGACCGCTCTGTGACCCCTTCTCTGCTGAGGTCTGATTGTTAGTGCAGCTGCCCTGTCAATCACTCCTTGCATTAGCGTGACCCCTGGCTATTGCGCCGTCCTCCCACTCTGGCATCTGAATTGTAACATTTCGAGTATAAATCTAATGTTTCCTCTCAAGTAAGACAACCACTTGCAACGGCATATAATTCATTCAATAGACGGTGTTATGCTGAATGAGGCAACATTTGTAAGAAGTAATTTCAAAGCGAGTTCAATGAAGTAACTCCTGTTTCCTTCCAAATACAAGCACGACTTGGGAGCCATGGGTTAGGATCTGTGGAACAATCCATCTCTGGCTCCTGTGAGGTCCGTGCATTCGCTTGATAATGGGGAGACGGCACACAGCCAGGGAGACCCCATTCCATCTGGGTCAGAGAGCGGGAGACCCCATTCCATCTGGGTCAGAGAGCGGGAGACCCCATTCCATCTGGGTCAGAGAGAGACCAATTCACCACCCGGTCAAGAGGTTCATCTTACTAAGAGCTTGTACCAACGGCCAATAAAGTGTGGGAAAGTAACTCGACTTCGCCCCTGCGTCGTACTTGACTCCAACCTTACCACCGACCACCACATTTGGCGCTGCGAGCAGGATTGAAGCGAGTTTGCTCTACCACCACATTTGGCGTTGTCGGCAGGATGAGACCTCGTGCTGCTACTACAACTACCATCGGAGCCTGACGCTTTCCACAGAGGTTAAAATCTACTGCCTCCATTTCGCCATCGGACGCCTCCAGCATGAAGGATATACCGTCTCTGCCACTCTCCAGATTTGGCCTCAACTTCCGCTTCACCACTAGGAAAATGGTCAGTGCCACGCTGCAGTGCACGACATCCGTCGCAGCCCGTCGCCCGCCCTTCGATTCCTCGTCACCACTGGAGAATCCCTGTCACAACATCGTCCAGACGTGGAGCCACAACATGAAGCTGTCTCTCCAGGGGCACCCGTCCAACCTGCCTTTGATGAGACTGGAACCACCAGCCAAGCCCCTCATCACCCGAAGATAGCAGACGCCTTCCCTGGAATGCTGAAACAACGGCTGGCATTCCACACGCCCGCCTCTAGGACTCATTCCCCTCATGAACATTTCGGTATTTTGTGACTGCCGTTTTCATTTTCGTGCTGAGAGAACATGAACAGTTTTGTGAGACACATGGTTGCGATTCCCTTCATTGGAATGGAGACCTTACTGTAAGTAATTCGTTTGTTCATTATGTCATGCCACCTTGCTGCCTATCCATTTTCGAGCCACGAACAGTAAATTCACATTGAAGTTGTGCTTAACACTTGAAGTGTCCACCCGCCCCAGAGTTAAGTCGAGAAGAGAACTGAATGAGACCGTCAGATCATGAGTGCCTGTCAAATACAGCCTATGGTTCTGAACGTGTGATCTCATGTCAGACAACGTTGTCAGTGTTTATTTTTATTCTGCTCTATTCATAGATTTCAAATGTACTTTGGGCCCTGATAATCGTCAGCCTTAGTCACATTTGTTGGTCAAATACCAGTCTTTGAACATAACGAGCGAGTGGTTTTTTTTTTCTATGTCATGGTTGAATGTACCCTGGATTTTGGTCAAATACCTGCCTCGGATTCATTCTGGTGAAAGGTCACGCCATGAACTGTGTATTTTGTTGTTTCAATCAGTGCGGACACTGATTCAATTTCACCGGGGGGCATGTGATGAGGTGCACCTATCACCGAGTGCATCGTACATCTACTGTGTCCATTTCATAAGGTGCACCTATCACAAAGTGTATTGTACTTCTGCTGTGTTCATCCTCTATTGAAATATCCCTGCTTCTGTCTCCCCACCCCCCAATCCTGTGTGTCAGACCTCTCTCCAACCCCCCTCCCCCATCCTTTCTGTAAGGCAAGCTGACCAGCTGACCGCTCTGTGACCCCTTCTCTGCTGAGGTCTGATTGTTAGTGCAGCTGCCCTGTCAATCACTCCTTGCATTAGCGTGACCCCTGGCTATTGCGCCGTCCTCCCACTCTGGCATCTGAATTGTAACATTTCGAGTATAAATCTAATGTTTCCTCTCAAGTAAGACAACCACTTGCAACGGCATATAATTCATTCAATAGACGGTGTTATGCTGAATGAGGCAACATTTGTAAGAAGTAATTTCAAAGCGAGTTCAATGAAGTAACTCCTGTTTCCTTCCAAATACAAGCACGACTTGGGAGCCATGGGTTAGGATCTGTGGAACAATCCATCTCTGGCTCCTGTGAGGTCCGTGCATTCGCTTGATAATGGGGAGACGGCACACAGCCAGGGAGACCCCATTCCATCTGGGTCAGAGAGCGGGAGACCCCATTCCATCTGGGTCAGAGAGCGGGAGACCCCATTCCATCTGGGTCAGAGAGAGACCAATTCACCACCCGGTCAAGAGGTTCATCTTACTAAGAGCTTGTACCAACGGCCAATAAAGTGTGGGAAAGTAACTCGACTTCGCCCCTGCGTCGTACTTGACTCCAACCTTACCACCGACCACCACATATTGAAGGGGGAGGTAACCCACAGTTCCTAATTACTACTACGTGAGTGCAATGCCTAGCGTGTGTTCAAGATAGGGACGTAACGGTACGTAATCCAAATTTTGGTCGCTCAGGATGGCGATGTGCCGATCATCACATTTTGCTACTCTCGACTCTCGCTGACTGATTTGCATGTGGCTCACTCACATACCTCTCCGTAGCGTCTATCTTGAACGCACGCCAGATACACACACACACACACACACACACACACACACACACACACACACACATACACACTCACACACACATTCACGAGTACACACACACTTAGATGCATACACACAGACACACACGTACACACACAGAGACAAGCACACACACACACGCACACACGCACGCACACACACAAGCACACACGCACGTATGCACGCACACAAACGCACGTACGCACGCGCGCACACACACACGCGCGCTCGCGCGCACACACAGAGACACACACACACACACACACACACACACACACACACACACACACACGCACGCACATATACACACATACATATCACACCCACACACACACACACACACACACACACACACGCACATATACACACATACATAACACACGCACACACACACACACACACACACACACACACACACGCACGCACACACACACGCACGCACATATACACACATACATATCACACACACACACACACACGCACGCACATATACACACATACATATCACACGCATACACACAGCGAATGACGTGTATGGGAAACTGGAACCCGAGAGTGGCTTCTTGGCATATTCTAGTCCACTAGAGACTTCGCCTGCCGGCGAAAGAGTCTCTAGCACAGTTCATATCACGTGTTGGAACTAATCCGTTAGGAATTTTCATAAGGAGGTCACACGAGAGGCGTGTGGGATAGCTCTCTGCTCCTTTACATACGCTGTTTATGTAGATCTAAGACTATTTCACACCAAACTCTTAAATTACGCTAGTTGAGGCTATAAACACGTGTTTATTCGATAAAATAAATTGTTTGCGTTGAAATGGACATCAGTTTTGACATCTGAATGATTTCTGTAAAAAGTGGGGAAAATAGTATCCAGAACGATCTATTTTTGGCAAAATGCTGCAATGTGTTACGAAGATTCTGGATCATTCAGGAGACTCGCGGCACGCTTGATTTTTGTATCGGCCAGGTCATTGCAGTGACCCGCGACCGAGTTAGGCTAAAAAGGAGATTGTGCCGCTGCATTCGCGAAAGTTCTGGAACCTGGGGTTATGTATATAAGGAGCGACAGAGCGAGAGAGAGGGAGATAGACGAGAGACACGACTGAGACATGAAAGAAACGACTGACACGATTCAGACACGAGCAGCAGATGTGACAGAGTTAAGGTGAGAGCTTAATTTTGTAAGGAGCGAGTCCTCTGCGACACTGTGCGTAGAGTGAAGCGAATTGTTACGACGAATTACTGTTGGCTGATTTTCACCACTGTGTAGCAATCAGTGCGTGAATACATTTGATCGAAAACGACCACCAGCGTCTGTCACTTCGATTTCACAGCGCAAGCCAGGAGAAGCCCCGTACAACGAGAGTAGAGTGCAACAAATGCAAAGGGTCAAGTCTATTACGCATTCATTACGAACTTCGCCAGTCACTACCGACTCGGGTTCACAGAATGTTCTTGGCAGTGCCTACGTTCTTGCGTCTTCTTCAGTGGTCCAGTGCCTGATTATTTGAAGTTAGACGGGTTTCCTCGGACTATGATAACCTAGCAATAGGAACTCAATTGGCGTTTCCCATTTCCCGTTTGTGTGTGATCGCTCTATTTACAAGATACAAGATAAATATACTTTATTGTCCTCATTGTTTGTCAGTCTGACTGTGTACATCTGAATGCATGTGTTTGACTATGACTGGATGACTAAATGTATAGACTGTGTTGGATGTTTATTTTTGTATATGTATGTATATATGTTACGCGCTTAGAACCTCGGGAAAGGCGCTTTATAAGTATAATAAATTATTATTATTACAAGGAAATTTGTTTTGTTGGTGGCAAAAACATAATACATACATACAAAAACAGAAACGTACAAGAAGATCAACATTAATTAACTCAATCACAGCGCTCAAGTTATGGAGTCCACACACTAATCATAGGCCATTTAAACGCTACATTCAACCATCAGGTTCTTGTAATAATTCCGTGTCCAAAACTAAACACTGCTTCCCATTTTTTGGCTCAATTTTGATACCAACTCATGTATGATTACAGAGGTCACTTACAAAAAGACGGGAAACGCCACACGTACATTGCCTTTGACTAACACATAAAAGTCCTAGTAAACCCACCGCTCGTTTGTTTCTATTGTTTTGTTTACTTGCCAGGGGATTGGCTGCGGTCCTATCCTCAGGAGACAAGGCAGTCGTGTGACATGAGGGTCACAGCGAATGTCAGAGATTATAATCAGAACCTGAAACATACTTCAGAGCTTCTGAACTTGTCGTTCCAGTGACATTTAAACGGAGTGTATTTACCTGAAATGTCAGTGAAACCCATCCTCCGTCCGTCTTTGACAGCAAAGATGATGTGCATACTTCGGGAATCCATGCGAGAATGTCGATTCAAACATCCAGTGGTGGAGGAGAAATGAACGACACGAAACACTTTGAAGGCTGACAGAGTCGTGTTTAGTTATGACTTATTCATCCAAATCCTCACATTTACGCTGTGGCAGGGTCACGCTTCAGCGGGGGTTAGCTCATCCTATCACTTTTCCCCCACTCTTGCGTATTCAACTCCATCATGCTATCACACCTAACAGCTTTTTCTCCCCACCCCACCCCACCCCCCTCTCCCTCTCACTCTCTACTCAATCCCTTCCTCCACCCACCCATGGTCTCGCACCATTTTCAGACATCCACTCTCCAAAATACAATTCCTCCTCCTAAAGATCTCTCCTCCCACCCTACCCCCCTTCCCCTTGTCACGACCCAAACTTGTTCATTGATTTTTCCCCACTGTTTTGAAATTATTGTCACTGTTGTGCGTGCAAAGGGTGAGACCCATGCGTTCCATGCGTTTATCTAATTAGTTTGAGCGGAGCATGCTGCGATTGTTTCGTTTGTGAATGTATTTTCTCAGGGTTTCGTGCCAGTTGCACGTGCGTGTCACGGGAATTTCGCATTTCTGTTGGGTGTTTATTTATAGGATGTACGGGGTTTGAGGTGGATTTTTGATAGAGTTCGGTCACTCTCGTTAAGCCAGTGCGGCTGTTGGTTTTGAGAGTTCTGTCACTCTCGTTAAGCCAGTGTGGCTGTTGGATTTTTATAGAGAGTTCTGTCACTCTCGGTAAGCCAGTGTGGCTGTTGGAGAGTGTATCTCCTGTTGGGCTGGTGGCCGGTTGAATGGTGGTTGGCGAATTGGAGTCGCCTGTTTTGTGGGCGTTACCAGTGTATGTTTTGGCGGTTGTGGTTCGAGTTCTACTGCTCCTAATCTTGAGAGGTAAGGTTATCAGTTAATTTCGTTCTCTTACTGTCTCGATGTGTTCGCGGCTATATTGTATCTCCCTCAATTTTGTTGTTTCATTGTTTTGTTTTTTCGAAAGTTATAGTTTTTGTTCTGGTTATATTTCAGATTTTTTGGTGCGCCAGACCAGTAACGTGAGTTCGCAGTTTGGTTTATGGCTATAGGCCGTTGGTCTTGTGTGTTGAACTCACCATTTTGTCTACCGTTGGGACCACGTTGGCCAACGAGTAGTATAGTTTGGGTCATCATGTTTTAACTTGTCCTTGAACGATACCCCGCCTAGGGTGGCTACAGTGTCGTTGAAAGCTTTTACTGTTTCTCTGAATCTTGTGTGTTGAAACTCACCATTTTGTCTACCGTTGGGATCACGTTGGCCAACGAGTAGTATAGTTTGGGTCGTCATGTTTTAACTTGTCCTTGAACGATACCCCGCCTAGGGTGGCTACAGTGTCGTTGAAAGCTTTTACTGTTTCTCTGAATCTTGTGTGTTGAAACTCACCATTTGGTCTACCGTTGGTACCACGTTGGCCAGCGAGTAGCATAGTTTGGGTCGTCATGTTTTAACTGGTTCTTGAACGATATCCAGCCTGGGGTTGCTACAGTGTCGTTGAAGGCTTTTACTGTTTCTCTGAATCTTTGGAGATTCGTCAGTTGTTGTTTTTTGTTACTCCCATACACCCACCTTGTACGGTGTTGTTTTGTTTTGTTTAGAGTTTTATTTTTCTCTCTTCGATGATGTTGTGTCCGAGGATATTGTTGACTTGGATGGGTTGCTAGCATTGTTGTGTTTTTTTGGTTGTCATAGGAAGTAGTTGCGGCGAAGAGTTTGTCGTTTGTGGATCAACTGTGGAAGGTTTGTGTGACTGTGCATTGAGGTGGAAAGGTTGACGAGTATTGCACGTTTAAGGGTTGATTTGTGCTTTGGCATAGTAGGGTTGTTGATTTGTGAATTGAATGTAAACTGTTTTATTAAATCATTTTAAATTTCATCCTGTTTGTGGTGTCTTTGTTTCATAAGAGTATTGACTGAGGAAGGAATTCTTTAATTTTTTAGAATTAAACTGTCTGCTGTTACAATCAGCCATTTTCTATCAAATCAGCTTTGACAGATTGGGGGCTCGTCCGGGAGACCTTCCCTGAATCAGTCACTACTCCTTGTGTTGTCTTGTGTGAATTGTTAAAGTTAATGTCCATTCAGTTAATGTGTGTGTTCCCTCTTTGAATTCATTTTTATTTATTTATTGGTGCAATCTCTGGGTGTGTTGTCTGGTCGCTTGTTGAGACACTTGTTGTGACTATTGATTAGACACATTTTTGTTTTTACTTAACTTGCATGGTCTATGGTTCTATGGTAACGGTGATTTAATGAATGTTCTGCACACTTGGTTGTGCCTGGTCGTGGTTTGTGCCGTTCCGCGATTGACTATTTTCCGTGAATCGGCAGGGTATACCAGGGACGATTTCAAGATGGCGGAGAGAGGGGTAGTGACGAGAAGTCGAACTGAGAAGGGGGAGGGGAAGGCCGTATCGGTATCAGGTGGCCCCACATTGGTGACCACCAGTGACAGTACGTTTTCTCTGGCGGTTTCTAACACGTGTACTGTGGTAACCCCGGCCACTGGAACTCGAACAAGTTCGATTATGTCTCCCCGGAGTGGGCCTGGGTATGAAGTAGGATCGCTAAAAGGCTCTCCGGGGCCTCTGACAGTGGACAAGGAGGTGGAGCTGTTGAAAGTTCGAGTAGAAGGGGAACGCCAAACAAGACGACTTGAGAGTGAGTTGCTGCGACAGTAAATCACGAAATCTGAAACTGCTCTGTGAAGAGGCCAGTTGGAGGAGAGAGCAGTTACTTATGAGACAACAGGAATTGGCATTCATGCGTCAGACGGAAGAGAATACAGTGTTCAAAAAAAGTAGGGGATATTGAGTTTGAAGCATAAAAATCAGATGAATCTTAAAAGGCAGGAATTATTTATTGATGGTCATGGATAGCCACACCATTGCCCTACATTCCACACCAATGACCTAGTTCCTGGATGCTCGTGCAAAAAAGAAAAATTAACGCAAGGCAGTTTGGGGTCAATGCCCCATTTTCACACAAAGGTTTTCTGCGTCAAAAACACGTGCAAATCAAATAATTTTGACTGTACTCACTCCTGGCAAGTGTGTTCTAGCCACACAGTCGGTCAAAACTTCAGTTGAAATCATGCATTGGCTAAGAGAAGACCAAAGATGGGTCAGAGTCGGAATGCTACAGACCGGAAGTACGCATGTGAACGTGGCAAGAAACCTTGGTGTTTCACAGTCTGTCATCTGCAGACTGTGGAACCGTTACCTTAATACCGGAGAAGTTGTCGACACGCCTAGAAGTGGGCGACCAAGAATAACCACCCATCGTCAAGACTTGATCATCACCAATCATGGTCAACTAAACAACACCCAAAGTGCTACCCGGTTGAGACAACACCTCCAACGGGTAACAGAGGTTCAAGTCTCCGCCCAGACCATCCGAAACCGGATGCACGACGCTCAGGTGAACGCCTTTAGACCGCGGATAGTGCTGCCTCTCACACCACGCCATCGCCAAGCAAGAAGCGCCTGGTGCCGCATTCACCAACGATGGACCAGGCGCCAATGGGGTGACGTGATGTTTTCGGATGAATCGAGATTCGAGCTGGACTTCAACGATGGCCGGGTGCGGGTTTGGAGACATCGTGGAGACCGTTATCATCAGGACAACATGATTGCTCACCACCGCTTTGGGCGGGGCAGCGTTATGGTGTGGGATGGTATTACCAGCACTGGCAGAACGCCCCTTCATGTGTGCCAGGGCAATGTCAATGGTGTCTACTACCGGGACAACATCATTGATCCACTTGTTGTGCCCTTTGCACGCCGCCATGGGCCGGGATTCATCTTGCAGGACGCCAATGCCCCAGCTCATCGAGCAAATGTCGTCAGGAATCACCTGCAAAGACGGCAGATCAATTCCCTGCCATGGCCATCGATGTCCCCCTACCTGTCCCCTCTTGAAAACCTGTGGGACTTTCTGGGGAGACGTGTCCGTGATGTCGTTCCAGCTCCCCAGAACCTTCAGCAGCTGGCCCTTGTCCTTCAGCAGGAATGGACTGCAATTCCTCAAGTAACCATCAGACAGCACATCAACAGCATGAGGAGGCGCTGCACAGCCTGTTTGACCGTTAACGGAGGCCCAACCCGTTATTAGAGAGTTTCAGAACTTTTGTTATTTTTGAAATGTCACCCTGCTTTGAGGGGAAGCGTGTAAAAAGTCACGTGACTAATTTTGTTGTTGATTTTTTATTTGAAAATGTTGTTAACATGCTGTTGCATCCATAATGAAATAAAGCAAGTCTCTGATTATAAACGGAATATGGCTATAGTCTCATTTATATCAATATCCTCTACTTTTTTTGAACACTGTAGGAGAAAGGAGAAGGAAGAGGAGGAGAATAGGCGAAAGGAGAAGGAAGAGGAGGAGAATAGGCGAAAGGAGAAGGAAGAGGAGGAGAATAGGCGAAAGGAGGAGAATAGGCGAAAGGAGAAGGAAGAGAAGGAGGAGAATTATGTAGCATTCGTTGATTATCTGAAAGCTTTCGATACTGTGAATCGCCAAAGCCTCTGGACGGTGTTAGCAAAATTGGGTATTTCTACAAAACTGATTAAAATGCTGAAAGCAATGTACGATAAAGTTCAGGCATGCGTCCGGTGGAATGGTAGCAGGTCAGATTTCTTTGACTGTCCTGCCGGAACAAAACAGGGCGCCTTAGAGAGCCCGGTTTTATTTTCATTACTTATCACTTTCGTCGTTGATTTTGTTCGAAAGCATGGTAAACATGGGGTTCAGATGCAAAAAGGGCAGAGAGAGATCTTTTTCCTTATATATGCGGATGACATAGCATTACTATCCACCTCTCCTGTGGGTTTGCAAACCCAAATAAACAACCTTGCTTGCGCGTCCCAAAAGGTTGGTCTGAGAATCAACACAGAAAAAACGAAGGTCATGGTTTTTCGCCGAGGAGGCTTTCTGGCCGGGGAGAAAAATGGTTCCTTCAGGGAACTCAGCTTGAAGTAGTAAACTCCCTTAAATATCTTGGCTACACCTTTACTACGAAGTTATCAGAAAACGTAGCTCTTGACAACGCAGCGACAAAAGCAAAGCAGAAGATCGTCTCTCTGCTCAAGATGATGTGGGCATTGCACAGCCGTAAGCCTGGTATATTTTTCAAATTATTCGATGCGCAGGTTCAGCCTTCTCTTCTGTATGCATCTGAACTCTGGGGCCTGAAAGAGCAATCCAGTGTTGAAAGGGCTCATCTGTTCGCATGCAAGCGCTTCTTAAATGTCCATTCAAAGACGCCGAATAATTTGGTTTATGGCGAAACTGGAAGATTTCCACTTATGGTAAATAGCACAATAAGAGCCATTAAGTACTGGTTTAGAATACAGAAAATGCCTCAGGACAGATTACCTAGACAAGCACTTCTAATGTTGGAAGGTACATCAATTCCTGATGAGATGAATTGGTTAAAGTTTGTCAGAGATTGTTTATGCAAGTCAGGGTTTGCCTTTGTTTGGTTAAATCGAGGTATAGAGAACGAAAAGGGCTTCCTGAAAAAATTAAAAGTCAGGCTACAAGACTGCTTCACACAGAATTGGCACAGTAAAATAAATGATAGCCAGCGTTTTCTATTATACAGTGTCCTTAAAGACTCGTTTGATTGTGAAAAGTACCAGAGTAACTTAGAAATAGGAAAGTTTAGAGACGTATTTGTACGCTTCAGATTAGGTGTAAGTGGTTTGCGCACTCATCAAGCGTTTGGTGGAGATAATACGCAATGTCCATTCTGTATAGATCAAGTAGAAGACGAACCTCACTTTCTGTTAGAATGTGGTATTTATCAGGATCTCAGAGAGAAGTGCATAGAACGATATAGTCAATATATAAATTCCAGAAGTTTCAAATTTTTGATCGATGGACGAGGATATATCAAAACAAAAAATACTGCAACGTTTATTCACTATGCGCTGAAACGTCGCCTTCAGCGCCTCCAAGAAGGGGAGTAAAGAGCATATAGAAAAATGCCCCCCCCCCCGGTTAATCTTTCCATAAATAACTGCTAGTGTATCTGTAGTAGGCCTATGTGACAAGGAAAAGCTCCCAACAGCTCGTGTTCCCAAAACCCCCAACCCCGTCCCAACAACCCTTACCTGATGTCCTGTGTCCCAGAGAGAAAGATATTAAAGTATGGTTATTTTCCTTCTACCATCATGTACTCACTCGAAATTTACTGTCCATTCCAGAATGTGCTTGTAAATTCTGTAAAGATTGTTTTGGGCCGTCGGCCTCGCAATAAAGATATCAAATCTCTCTCTCTCTCTCTCTCTCTCTCTCTCTCTCTCTTTTACTCTCATTCATTCTCTCTTTATCTATCAGTTCATCCGTTTGTCTGCCTTTTTCCACTCATTACCCCAACCTCTCTACATGTTTTTTCTTTCTCCATCTCTTTCTTTCTCTCTTCGACCTCCCTCTCTCTCCCACCTCTCTACGTCTCTTTTTCTTTCTCTTTCTCTTTCTCTCTTCCACCTCTCTCTCTCTTTCTCTCCTAATACTGTTAATTTCATTTGTTTTGCCGTTTTCCCCCTGTAATGGGGCTCGCTCTGTCTATGTGGCTCTGTCTCTCTCTGTGGCTCTGTCTCTCTCTGTGGCTCTGTCTCTCTCTGTGGCTCTGTCTCTCTCTGTCTCTCTATGTGGTTCTGTCTCTGTCTCTCTCTGCGGCTCTGTATCTCTCTGTGGCTATGTCTCTCTCTGTGGTTCTGTCTCTCTCTGTGGCTCTGTCTCCGTCTCTCTCTGTGGCTCTGTCTCTCTCTGTGGCTCTGTCTCTCTCTGTCTCTCTCTCTGTGGCTCTGTCTCTCTCTGTGGCTCTGTCTCTCTCTGTGGCTCTGTCTCTCTCTGTGGCTCTGTCTCTCTCTGTGGCTATGTCTCCCTCTGTGGTTCTGTCTCTCTCTGTGGCTCTGTCTCCGTCTCTCTCTGTGGCTCTGTGGCTCTGTCCCTCTCTGTCTCTCTCTGTGGCTTCGTCTCTGTCTGTCTCTGTCTCTTTGTCTCTCTCTCTCTTTTGTCTCTCTCTGTGAGTGCCTCTGTCTCTGTCTCTCTCTCTCTCTCTCTCTCTCTCTCTCTCTCTCTCTCTCTCTCACTCGCTCTCTCTCACTCACTCTCACTCACTCTCTTTCACTCTCTTTCTCTCTCACCCACTATCCCTCTCTCTTTCTCTTTCTGCCTCATATCTACTCACGGCCACCGCCTTGTGTCTCCAGAGCGTCCATGTCACAGCCAGGTGCAGGCACGCAGCACTGAGGGTTGTAGGTCCAGGCCACCAGGGGGCCAAACTTGACCCTCAGGTCGCCATCGGGGAAAATGTGCCCCACTCGCCCAACCTTGCCCAGACTCTGAAGCAAAAAGACATGGTGAGATGAAGAACTGGAGACATGGAGGGATGGAGAAATGGAGACATGAAGTGATGGAGAGATGGAGGGTTGCAGAAATGGAGGGATGGAGAAATTGGGGGATGGAGAAATGGAGAGATATAGAAATGGAGGGATGGAGAGATGGAGGGATGGAGAGATGGGGGATGGAGAAATGAGGTGATGGAGAAATGGTGGGATGGAGAAATGGAGGGATGGAGAGATGGAGGGATGGAGAAATGGAGGGATGGAGAGATGGAGGGATGGAGAGATGAAGGAATGGAGAAATGGAGGGATGGAGAGATGGAGGGATGAAGGGATGGAGAAATGGGGGGATGGAGAAATGGAGGGATGGAGATATGGAGGGATGGAGAGATGGAGAAATGGAGGGATGAAGAAATGGAGGGATGGAGAGATGAACGGATGGAGAAATGGGGGATGAAGAGATGGAGGGATGGAGACATGGAGGGATGGAGAAATGAAGGGATGGATAAATGGAGGGATGGAGAGATAGAGAGATGGAGAAATGGAGGGATGGAGAAATGGAGGGATGGAGAAATGAAGGGATGAAGAGATGGAGGGGTGGAGAAATGGAGGGATGGAGAAATGAGGTGATGAAGAAATGGAGGGATGGAGAAATGGAGGGATGGAGAGATGAAGGGATTAAGAGATGGAGGGATGGAGACATGGAGGGATGGAGAAATGGGGGGATGGAGAAATGGGGGGATGGAGAAATGGAGGGATGGAGAGATGGAGGGATGGAGACATGGAGGGATGGAGAAATGGGGGGATGGAGAAATGGAGGGATGGAGAGATGAAGGGATGGATAAATGGAGGGATGGAGAGATGAACGGATGGAGATGGAGAAATGGGGGATGAAGAGATGGAGGGATGGAGACATGGAGGGATGGAGAAATGGATGGATGGAGAGATGGAGGTATGGATAAATGGATGGATGGAGAGATGGAGGGATGGATAATTGGATGGATGGAGAAATGGAGGGATGAAGAGATGGAGGGTTGGAGAGATGGAGGGATAGAGAGCTGGGGGATGGAGAAATGGAGGGATGGGGAAATGGGGGGGATGGAGACATGGAGGGATGGAGAAATGGAGGGATGGAGAAATGGAGGGATGGAGAGATGGGGGGATGGAGAGATGGAGGGATGATGGAGAGATGGAGGGATGATGGAGGGATGGAGAAATGGAGGGATGGAGAAATGGAGGGATGGAGAGATGGCAGTAGAGTGGGTGGAGCAGAGGGAGAGCAGTGCATGGGTGGGATGATAGATGGCAAAAAGGATGGATGAGCAGGATGGATGATAGATGCTTGATATACAAGGATGGACGGACGGACTGCTTGAATGGATGAATGAATGTTCCGTGTTCTAAACGACCTCCTTGTCGCATCTGATGATTCCACAGTTTCCCTTCTCACGTTGTTAGATTTGAGTGCTGCATTTGACACAATAGATCACGGAATTCTTCTCTCCCGTCTAAGACATGTTTTTGGCATTGACAACATGGCACTCTCCTTCCTGAAATCATATATCTCAGACCGTAGGCAGACTGTTTTGATCCAGGGTATTGCTTCTGATCCTGCCCCGCTAAAATACGGAGTCCCACCGGGCTCGGTTCTGGGTACTCTGCTGTTTCTACTCTACACCCAACCACTTTCCAACGTAATTGACAGTCATTCATTCTCTCACAGTGAATTTGCTGATGACACGCAAATCTACAACTCCACTCATCCCAGTGAAATCCAACCTCTTCTCTCTGCAAGTGAACTTTGTATTTCTGATGTGAAACAGTTGATGACCCAGAACAAACTCAAACTTAATGATTCAAAGACCGAAGCTCTCCTGGTTGGCGGTAGAGGCGAATTCGATCAGGCCCTGAAACTAACCATAGGTCAGAGTGAGATAGAATTCTCAAAGTATGTTAGAAATTTAGGTGTCATGTTCGATGATGATCTTTCTATGAGAGTTCATGTGAACAACGTTTGCCAGTTAGCTTACTACGAGTTAAGGAAAATTAGCACTATTCGTCACTATCTTTCACAACAGGCCACTCAAACCCTTGTCACTTCCCTTGTTCTGTCCCGTCTTGATTATGGAAATTCTCTTCTTGCCGGCATTCCTGACACTCTGCTAAACAAACTGCTAAAAGTCCAAAACACTGCTGTTAGATTAGTTTTTAGATGTCCCAAGAGAACTCCCACATCCAAACTCCTTCGTGCACTGCATTGGTTCCCCGTCGCTCAGAGGATATATAAGCTAGTCACTATGTGTTTCAAATTCTTCAATCAAACTGCACCACACGCACTCAAAGAAATTCTCACTGTCTACACCCCCGCTAGAAATAACCGTTCAGCTGCAGACACCAAAACGTTAACTGCCCCCCGTCGCAAAAAGAAAACACAGGGACAGCGAGCTTTTTCTTACATAGGCCCTGTAACGTGGAATAGCCTACCTTTCCCTGTCCGTCACTCTGATTCCATGTCCCAGTTCAAAACCTCCCTCAAGACACACCTTTTGCGGTCAGTCTTTCCTGACGAGCAGTGAAGTGCGTCACAAGGCGCCTCTTTTATGTTTCGTGTTTTGTTTATTGCCTGCTATTTAATTAATTGTATTGTATTTACTTTTTCTTTTATTTCAACTGTACAGTGTGCGAGTGTTTGAATGCTTTGTATGAGTGTGGACTGTTTCATTGTAAACGCCATGAGCTTGCCTATTAGGGAAGGTATGTGCGTACAAATAGTCTGTATTATTATTATTAAATGAATGAATGGATTGATAAAAAATATGATAATGGACGCGCAGATAGATGGATGGAGGGACGGATGGATGGAGGGATGGATATGACTGGATTGACGGATGAGGGTGGACGGTTGAGTGTGTGAATGGAGGGATAGACTGATGAATGAAAGGTAGATGGATGGTTATTAGATGAATGGATGAATATGCATGGATAATGAATGGCGGATAGATGGATGAATATGCATGGATAATAGATGGTGGATGGATGGATGAATATGCATGGATGAATGTGGATGGATGAATGGAAGATGAATGGCAAATGAATGAATGGATGAAACGACGGGTGGATGGATACATGGATGGAGAAATGCATGGAATGATCGATGGATGATAAATTGATGGACGAAGAAAAGGACAGATGAACGAACTGATGACTTGTCATAGTTGCGCATTCTCCTCCACGTCACCAGAGAATGCGCGATTCATGCAATCACCAGATGTAACACTTTGTCAAAATCAAGCAAGAGCTGGGCAACTGCGATCAGAGAGGTTCCAACAGATAATCGTAGCACTTCGCAGCCGGGATGGACTTACTTTTGGGCAAACGATTTGGGCAAATAAAGTTGTTAGAAAAGTTCCACACGAATTCATGGGAGGCAGAAATGTTTGATGTTCAGAAAAAACAGACGAGCAATTGACAACGTTGATGAGAGAATACAGGTAAATATTCTAACATACAAAAACTCTAACTCTGGTTACCCCCCCCCCCCCCCCATGATCGGGTAGTCAGGTCGCGATGAAAGAGGCAAGAGCGCATTTGATGTTCTTTTTTATTGTTATTTTCATTCAATAAGGAAAAAAATCATCCTTCTGTGCCCCCCTCCCTCTCTCTCTCTCTCTCTCTCTCTCTCTCTCTCTATCTCTCTCTCTCTCCTTCTCTGTCTCTCTCTCTCTGTTTCTGTCTCTCTCTGTTTCTCTCTCTCTGTCTCTCTGTTTCTCTCTCTCTGTTTTTCTCTCTCTCTGTTTCTCTCTTTCTCTGTTTCTCTCTCTCACTCTATTTCTCTCTCACACTGTCTCTGTCTCTCTCTCTCTGTTTCTCTCTTTCTGTGTGTCTCTCTCTGTCTCTCTCTCTGTCTCTCTCTCTGTTTCTCTCTCTCTCTGTTTCTCTCTCTCTGTCTGTCTGTCTGTCTCTCTGTTTCTCTCTCTCTGTTTCTCTCTTTTTCTGTTTCTCTCTCGCTGTGTCTCTGTCTCTCTCTCAGTTTCTCTCTTTCTGTGTGTGTCTCTCTCTCTCTCTCTCTCTCTCTCTCTCTCTCTTCCTCGCTTTGTATAGGATGTCGGCCTGGAAATACACCAGTTTAGTTCAGTTCTTTCCCTTCCTCCCTCCTCACCACCTCCCACGCACAGCCCCACCCCCAACCCCTCCGAGTCCCACATGATTTTTTTTCATCATCAGACACTTTTTGTTTTTAAGGATGTGAACATTTTTGTAATGAACGAAAAGATGAATACTGCAGTGAGCCTACGTTTTCAACATTTAAAAAACAAAACAACTATAACATGTTCTCAATTGTTTTACGTGGCTCACGCGGAGCCAGAGGTCTGATGATGAACAAGATCTCAGCATCGAATTTCCTGACTACTACCTGCAGATCAAAACAGTGAGACTAGCCCTCAGAAGAAAAAACACAACTTTTAACAAAAGCGAGACTCGCATACAGCCTTTGCATCAAGTCCATCCGGGTAGCACGTTTATCCAAATCCAAAGGGAGTCAGCTTCCCCAGCAGTTCGCAGCTTCGCTATCACCTCATCTGACTGTCTAACCTGCACACCCAAACTTCCAAACTACTCAATCATGGACCTGCTGACACATTCTGTGAATCCGAGTCAGTAGTGACTCTGGCGCAGTTGGCAATTAATGCGTTATAGACTTGACCCTTCGCATTACAGCATTGTGCCAAAAATAGCTCGTTCTGAATATTATTTTTCCCCACTTTTTACAGAAATCATTCAGATGTCAAAACTTTTTTTCCATTTCAACATAAACATTTATTTTATCGAATAAACGCTTGCTTATTGCCTTAAAAAGTGTAATGTATTAGTTTTGCGCGAAATAGTCTTAGAACTGCTTTAACGGCGTGTGTAAGGGAGCAGAGTGCTATCCCATTAGCCTCTTGTGTGGCCTCCTTATGAATATTCCGGACGGATTAGATCCATCACATGATATGAACTGTGCTAGAGACTGTTTCGCCGGCAGGCGAAGTCTCTAGTGGACTAGAATGCTGTTTACAATGCTAGAATGCTGCTTACAATGCTAGAATGCTGCTTACAATGCCCGTGCATCCGACTTCGACCGGGAGAACTCGGCAATGCTCACAGAGTTCGTCGTAGCGAGTCCGTTTTCTTGCCTAGGCCCACGCGGTGCTTGTCTGCAGTTCTTACCGATCTCATTGCGTCGTTCCACTCTCCGTGATTTTTCTGCAGCTCCTTCACTCGCTCAACGTCGTCAATGACGCGCACTGCATCTCCTTCAGATATCTTCGCTGGTGTTCTCTGAAAGTAGAAATTCGTCAACTTAGGCATAAATACGTCGCATCCTCATGGAGTGTGCAGCGTTGAATAGAGTGGACATGCACCACTAAACCACGCATTCAAATGCTTTCGAGACTCCAAATGCCGAAGAAAAAAAATTGTACGTCTTTCTCCCTACAGCTAATTCACTTCATTGATTAACTACATTATCGAGACATATGTACATTTGAAGCTCGCCACATTACTTGCTCATAATAACATATATGTGTCAACAGGGAGGAGTGACATTTCATGAGTTACTTCTGACATTTTATTTTAAGTAGCTTTACATATTGAATATTGGTTCACCTTCCAGCTGCCTTTAATTTAAATCTCTCTCTCTGTCTCTCTTTCTCTCTCTCTCTCGATCTCTGTCTCTCTCTCTCTGTCTCTCTCTCTCTGTCTCTCTGTCTGTCGCGTGATAAAGCGACGACAATAAGGGTGATGTGGGTTAGTCACTTTCATTGTAAATAAACAGGGTAAAAATCTTCTCCATTATCCGCGGTCGCACGCTTGCCGCTGTGGGCGTGGCTACCGCGTAGTGGAATATCA
>JAWQFJ010010492.1:5000-47500 GCA_034096865.1 Theodoxus fluviatilis
TGCGGACAGTGGATGGACATTTGCCACACTCTGGACAGTGGGTGGACATGTGCCACACTGCGGACAGTGGATGGACATTTGCCACACTGCGGACAGTGGGTGGACATTTGCCACACTGCGGACAGTGGGTGGACATTTGCCACACTGCGGACAGTGGGTGGACATGTGTCACACTCCTGTGTAGCGCGTGTAGCGGACTAATCCCGCTAGTGATCGCTAAATCCGTCCCTCCACCAACGACACACGTGGGAATCCAAATGGCTCCGCTATCGAACCGTTTCAACATAATGAGAGTGTTCTCACGTCGCTACAGCGGAAAATGGGTTTCCCGCCATATTTGCTGCGTGTTCATGTGCTGTTATGTATGTATGTATATGTGTATTCATTAAAAAAACCCACAAAAAATGCCTACCATTCTTCATGTTGCTGCCGTCCCACCTGCCGCCATTTGCAATGACCTCCACCACTTCCATCAGAAGTGCAACACTCTGGAGATCATCATCTCTGGCACCACCATTAGCAGCAGCAACCCCACACTCAGCCACGGCGGTTGTCTCCCTGTTCAAGGATGACGGGATCCGCTTTTATCCCAGGAGACTCATCAATGGCTCTGCAGACAGTGGAAGCGGCAGAGACGAAAGCAGCAGGTGGCACACTGGAATTCCGCTGACGTCACAAGGACTCCCGCCGCTCTGTGGCGACGTTCACGAGCTGCCACATGTTGCTGCCGATGGTCGATTTTCCGCCTCCAGCACGTTCGATGTCTTCCAGGAGACGGCTCGCCACTGGCAGCGAGCAGGCACTGCTGCTGGGAGCTCGAGTGGTGTGATGCCACACAATTTCAGGTTTTCCTTCGGTACGATTTACCACCTTGACTGCTTCCATAACCACTACCACTAGTACCGCCATTACTGCTACCACCATGACCATTGCCACCACCATCACCACTACCACTAGTACAACTAGCACCGCCATTACTGCTACCACCATGACCATTGCCACCACCATCACCACTACCACTAGTACCACTAGCACCGCCATTACTGCTACCACCGAGCTTGGTGTGTATGAGTGTGCTTTGGCGCGCGCGCGTGCGTGTGTGTGTGTGTGTGTGTGTGTGTGTGTGTGTGTGAGAGAGAGAGAGAGAGAGAGAAACAGAGATAGACAGAGACAGACAGACAGAGAGAGAGACAGAGAGAGAGAGTGACAGAGACAGAGAGAGAGAGAGAGAGAAACAGAGAGAGAGAAACAGAGATAGACAGAGACAGACAGACAGAGAGAGAGACAGAGAGAGAGTGACAGAGACAGAGAGAGAGAGAGAGAGAGAGAGAGAGAGAGAGAGAGAGAGAGAGAGAGAGAGAGAAAGACGAGACGAGACGAGACGAGACGAGACGAGACGAGACGAAACGAGACGAGACCACAGACCAGACCAGACCAGACCAGACCAGACCAGACCAGACCAGACCAGACCAGACCAGACCAGACCAGACCAGACCAGACCGGACCAGACAAGACAAGACAAGACAAGACAAGACAAGACAAGACAAGACAAGACAAGACAAGACAAGACAAGACAAGACAAGACAAGACAAGACAAGACAAGACAAGACAAGACAAGACAAGACAAGACAAGACAAGACAAGACAAGACAAGACAAGACAAGACAAGACAAGACAAGACAAGACACGACAAGACAAGACAGACAGAAAGAGTATAACCAGTACCCCTCCATAAAATCCCTGGCAAGGACGTCACAACAGGTAACTAATTTTCAATCCCTCATTATTCATACTATTTGTGTCCCCGTCATGGCATGGAGAGAGAGGGGGGAAGATTACATCTGGGCTCATCACACCCACTGCACTATTTCCAGGCAGCAACAGGTGTAGCTTGGGCTACGCTATCTTTCCCAGGGGTTTTTATCCGGGCACTTCCGCTCGGCTTCCTGTTGCTCAGGAAGCAAGGCTGCGTAGCGGAAATCCAGAGACAATAAAAACAAGCAAAAATGCAAGGGCTCTTGACGGCAGAAGTGACGGTTGTCAAGGTCCTGCCTTGGAAACTGCAAGCGAAGACGGCGCCCGGAGATTGAGCTAGGGCTCCACCTCAGCGCGCTCCACTCGACAGCTCCAGTGTTCTCCTCCACTCTCTCCTTCCCAGTTCCCCAGCAGAAGAGTTCGTTCCTTCCTTATCACCTCTGGCCCTGTTGACAGTGCTATTCATTTCCTCTTTGACACTCGTCTGGTGTATTGTAGTGTGTTGGATCCCTTTCATACGGTTCTTTCGAATTTGTTCTTTTCTAAATTAAAAATGTATCATGCCCTGCCATTGCATTCATCAAGCGTTTATTCCGTCTGTGAAAGTCCTTTTCTGTCGTGTGAACTCACCATGTCTATTTATTGCTCGCAATTTTCTGTCGCCCAGAGAAATCGCGCTTTCACTAAAAAAAAGTCACTGATAAATTTACATACTAGTAAAACTCACACTAAGAGTTTGCTCAGCCCGTGAAAATAATGTTTGACGAAAGCAACTAACCATTAATGTTATCCCTTTGCCTGTTTTTGTCTGGGGGGTTTTCCGACAAATCCCGCTTTTTACTTTAACTAGCGTTGCTTCCCTTTAGATAAAAAACCCACAAGTATTCACTAGTTTTGTGGAAAAAACATTATCTTGTCTACTCAGGACCAACGCAAGCCACTTTTACCGTAGTTTCCTGCCTCCTGCAAGAACTGGTCTTTTTACGACTAGCAGTCATTGCTTGTTTCACAAGTAGAAATCCCTATGGAGTATTTACTCTGCCTGCCCAACATGTATTCTGCCTAGTGCAATTGTGTTTTTTTGCTTTCAGCGGTTATTTCCTGTCTGTCACAGATATTGTGGTTTTCACCACAATCAGCGATATTTCCTGTTGAAAGTATTCTGTATTTTTATACAACCCCTTCTCTTGTTCACACACCACTCACAGCCTATTTTAGTGTAATTGCTGTCTTCTACGTATCTGCTCTTTTCACAGTTATTTTTTGCTTCTTTTACAAGTAGAATTCTCCAGGAAACATTTACTCTCTCTGCCAAACTCGTTTTAGACTGGTGAACTAAGGTCTTTTCCGTATGGTGGTTATTTCCTGCTTTTGGCAGAAACTGTGCTTTTACCACTATGAATTATTGCTTCCTCTGCATCCAAAGTCCGCATCAGGAGTTCGTTCAGCCATCGCAAATCCTCGCCTGACGCATGCATTCATTCTTTCTATTCCTTACCAGTCATTCCCTCTCTCCTTCCCCACCCACCCCCCCACCCCCCCCACCCCCACCCCATCCTGTTCTTATTACCTACCTTGTCAAAATTGCCTTTGCTCTGTTTATTTCTTGTGACTCCATACGTCTTTCAATTCATACAAAGTTCTGAATTTAACAAGTTCTCGAAGTTGTATTTTCTGCATGTATTTGATGATTTGCAACTTGTTAATTTTTCTCCTAATATAGCAGCACAACCTTTCTTTAATATTTCAGAAGAGGACACGTTTTTACAGTTGAGAAGACATCAGATTCTTCTAATCTCCTGAGGTAGTTTCCTCTCGTTCATTGCCTTTTGACAGTGTCCTCTACTCACACAACTTGTTCACTCTTGTCTACTCACACAACTTGTTCACTCTTGTCTACTCACACAACTTGTTCACTCTTGTCTACTCACATAACTTGTTCACTCTTGTCTACTCACATAACTTGTTCACTCTTGTCTACTCACATAACTTGTTCACTCTTGTCTA
The DNA here is from genome assembly GCA_034096865.1 of Theodoxus fluviatilis. Taxonomy (NCBI): domain Eukaryota; kingdom Metazoa; phylum Mollusca; class Gastropoda; order Cycloneritida; family Neritidae; genus Theodoxus; species Theodoxus fluviatilis. Next base: position 8,762 of record JAWQFJ010010492.1, read on the forward strand.
CTCACATAACATGTTCACTCTTGTCTACTCACACAACTTGTTCACTCTTGTCTACTCACACAACTTGTTTACTCTTGTCTACTCTGACAACTTGTTCACACTTGTCTACTAACACAACTTGTTCACTCTTGTCTACTCAAACAGCTTGTTCACTCTTGTCTAATCACATAACTTGTTCACTCTTGTCTACTCACACAACTTGTTCACTCTTGTCTACTCTGACAATTTGTTCACACTTGTCTACTAACACAACTTGTTCACTCTTGTCTACTCACACAACTTGTTCACTCTTGTCTACTCACACAACTTGTTCACTCTTGTCTACTCACATAACTTGTTCACTCTTGTCTACTCACATAACTTGTTCACTCTTGTCTATCAACACAACTTGTTCACTCTTGTCTATCAACACAACTTGTTCACTCTTGTCTACTCAAACAACATGTTCACTCTTGTCTACTCACACAACTTGTTCACTCTTGTCTACTCACACAACTTGTTCACTCTTGTCTACTCACACAACTTGTTCACTCTTGTCTACTCACACAACTTGTTCACTCTTGTCTACTCACACAACTTGTTCACTCTTGTCTACTCACATAACATGTTCACTCTTGTCTATCAACACAACTTGTTCACTCTTGTCTACTCACACAACTTGTTCACTCTTGTCTACTCACACAACTTGTTCACTCTTGTCTACTCACACAACTTGTTCACTCTTGTCTACTCACATAACATGTTCACTCTTGTCTATCAACACAACTTGTTCACTCTTGTCTACTCACACAACTTGTTCACTCTTGTCTACTCAAACAACATGTTCACTCTTGTCTATCTACACAATCTGTCAACCAATCACAGTTAAGATAACAAGATTAGGCGGGGAAACGTCATCGCCTGAGGGCTATTGTCCAATCGTGAAGAGGCTGACAGGTTATGAATAAGCAAATAGGTCCAGTGCGGTCTTTCAGGATAAACACCTTTGAGTCTACGATAAGATTCCAGATGACATGGCCTCCTTTTCGGTAGGGCAGCGTCTGCCAGGAACATCAGCGTACCGGTACAGTGTTTGGCTTCGACTCCTTGAAATACCGTGTTTTTCTCGGCCATGCTGCCCGATCAAAGACCACACGCGATGGCAAAGAAACAGAGATGCAAGGCTGCTGTTTTCAACAAAGGGCAACGGATCAACGACGACTGTCGAGAGGGTAATCAACACAAAGCCGAGGCTTGAAAGACTGTGGTGGTGGACCCCCCCCCCCCCCCCCCTCCCCTTGACCTGTCGTCTTCGCCATCAGTCAGTCCTCCCATTTTTCCAAAGCACGACTGCCTCTTAAAGGGAGAGACTTCTAGCGCGCCGCTAGCAACGGTCCGATTTACTCCGAGGCGGCTGTCGGTGCGAGAGTCAACACATCGTCACTGGCGAAACTTCTGGAGCGAAGGGTTTGAGCCGGGTCTCACATGGCGCTTCTCACGGCCTCTGCCTCCTCTCTTTCACCGCTCACACCCTGCCTGAAAGAGGAATGGGCGTCCTTTGATTCCCCCCCATCAAGGAATGCACGGGAGCGAACGCCGATTGCAGCTCCTCTCCATCAACGTCACGGCTGAGACAGCTGGAAATCCCCACCAGGAGAGCCTTTGAGAATAGCGAGCTCGAGTGGAGAGCCCCAGGCCAGACCTCCATGCACGTAGTCTAGGAGGGGCCCGGAGACGCTCAGGAGACGAAGAGAATTTCATCACCGCGGAGTGCAGGGATGATCTCAACAGCACGAAGAATCCACACGGGCGAGTGGACTTTGAAGGGTGTGTTTCGTTGAGGATTTAACTTCTTGGAAAGGATTTCAACTGGAGCTTGAACGGGTTGGAGAAAATGTTGGATTTCTGCGCGATTAGGGATTAGTAGGTCTGGAGATATTTATTGTTGTCCTCACGATGGTATTCAGCACCTGATTTTATGAATGCCCTGTGGAAGGAAACAGGGAAAGAATAGGCCTCTAGAGAATTAAAGTTTGACCGAAACATTTGGAGATGCTATTATTGTGATGGAGGGGGACTTTGATACGGTGAAGTTATGAGTGCCCAACATAGTCCTCCAGGATTTGTCTGAAATTGTTTTGTATCATGATTTCGCGGAGGATAGGGTGGGTTTGGGATATCGGGGGTGGGGGTTAGGGTGGGGGTGGGGGATGGGGGTTAGGGGTGGGGGTTAGGGGTGTGGGTGGGAGATGGGGGTTAGGGGTGGGGGTTAGGGGGGGATGGGGGTTGGGGGTGGGGGTTAGGGGTGGGGGTGGGGTGGGGGTTGGGGGTTGGGGGTTAGGGTGGGGGTGGGGGTGGGGGTTGGGGTGGGGGTTGGGGGTGGGGGTTGGGGTGGGGGTTGGGGTGGGGGTTGGGGGTGGGGGTTAGGGGTGGGGGTGGGGGTGGGGGTGGAGGTGGGGGTTAGGGGTGGGGGTTAGGGGTGGGGGTTGGGAATAGGGATCGGAGTGGGGGTTGGGGGTGGGGTTGGGGATAGGGGTGGGGGTTGGGTTGGGGGTTGGGAATAGGGATCGGAGTGGGGGTTGGGGGTGGGGGTGGGGGTTGGGGGTTGGGGTTTAGGGATGGAGTGGTGGTTGGGGATGCGGGTTGGGGGTGGTGGTTGGAGTTGGGGGTGGGAGTTGGGGATGCGGGTTGGGAGTGGTGGTTGGGATTGGGGGTGGTGGTTGGGGTTGAGGGTGGGGGTTGGGGATGGGTGTGGGGGTTGGGGATGCGGGTTGGGGGTTGGGGATAGGGGTGGGGGTGGGGGTTGGGGGTAGGGGTTGGGATGGGTGTGGGGTTGGGGATAGGGGTGGGGGTGGTGGTTGGGGTTGGGGTGGGGATGGGGGTTGGGGTGGGGGTTGGGGATGGGGAGCGGCGTGAGGGTTGGGGGTGGGGGTGGGGGTTGGGGTGAAGGGATGTGTGGGGGGGTGGGGATGCGGGTGGGGGGTTGGGGTTGGGGTTGGGGGTGGGGGTTGGGGATGCGGGTTGGGAGTGGTGGTTGGGATTGGGGTGGTGGTTGGGGTTGAGGGTGGGGGTTGGGGATGGGTGTGGGGGTTGGGGATGCGAGTTGGGGGTTGGGGATGGGGGTGGGGGGTTGGGATGGGGTTGGGGGTTGGGATGGGTGTGGGGGTTGGGGATAGGGGTGGGGGTGGGAGTTTGGATGGGTGTGGGGGTTAGGATGTGTGTGGGGTTGGGATGGGTGTGGGGGTTGAGGATGCGGGTTGGGGGTGGGGGTTAGGGTTGATGATGGGGTGGGGATAGGAGTGGGGGTTGGGGTTGGTGTGGGGGTTGGGATGGGTGAGAGGGTTGGAGATGCGGGTTGGGGGTGAGGGTAGGGATGGGTGTGGGGGTTGGGATGGGTGTTGGGGTTGGGGATGCAGGTTGGGGGTGGGGATTGGGGATAGGGGTGGGTTTGAGGGTGGGGGTTGGGATGGGTGTGGGGGTTAGGGATGCGGATTTGGGGTGGGTTGGGGATGGGGGTGGGGATAGGGGTGGGGGTAGGGGTGGGGGTGGGGGTTGAGGGTAGGGGTTGGGGATGGGGGTTGGGGTTGGGGATGGGGGTGGAGATAGTGGTGGGGGTGGGGGGTGGGGTTGGGGATGCGGGTTGGGGGTGGGGGTTGATGATGGGGGTGGGATAGGGGTGGGGGTTGAGGGTAGGGGTTGGTGATGGGGTTGGGGATAAGGGTGGGGTGGGGGTTGGACTACGTGTGGGGGTTGGGGTGGGTGTGGGGGTTGGAGATGGGGGCTGGTGGTGGGGGTTTGGGATGCGGGTTGGGGGTGGGGGTTGGGATGGGGGTGGGGGTTGCGGAGGGGGGGGGGGGTTGGGGATGAGGGTGTGGGCTGGGGATGAGGGTGTGTGTTGGGGATGGGTTTGGGGGTGGGGAGTCTCTGTATGGTCTTGTGGATAGTGTGCGTAGACTGCAGTAACTTGTGACTAGAGAATGCGCCGTTCGAACCCACGCGGTTCCCAGAATTGCATCCTTGAGCAGAATGCGTAACTCACGTTGTTTCTCTCCATTCAGGAGTAAAAACGGGTAGCTGTGAAGGCAGTGACTTACTGTCATACAACTAACTCTCGTACGCGGCCATGAGCCAGAGTCGGGTGGATTTCGTGCTGGTATTCGACTGTAAGAGTCTTATCTATCCGTCGTTGATTGTCGTCAGGTGCCTGTGAAGGATTGATCATGCGGCCCAGTGATTGGGAGGTAAAGTGAAGGATTGATCATGCGGCCCAGTGATTGGGAGGTAAAGTGAAGGATTGATCATGCGGCCCAGTGATTGGGAGGTAAAGTGAAGGATTGATCATGCGGCCCAGTGATTGGGAGGTAAAGTGAAGGATTGATCATGCGGCCCAGTGATTGGGAGGTAAAGTGAAGGATTGATCATGCGGCCCAGTGATTGGGAGGTAAAGTGAAGGATTGATCATGCGGCCCAGTGATTGGGAGGTAAAGTGAAGGATTGATCATGCGGCCCAGTGATTGGGAGGTAAAGTGAAGGATTGATCATGCGGCCCAGTGATTGGGAGGTAAAGTGAAAGCGGCTTGAGACCCAGACATGGGTGATGAGTGGGGGTAATCCATAGAGGGGGAGGGGGGAGTATCCGTAGAAATGAGTTGGGGGTATCCAAAGAGATGGGTTGGGGGTATCCATAGAGAACGGTTAGGAGTATACATAGAGAAGGGGTGAGAGTATCCAAAGAGAAGGGTTGGGAGTATCCATAGAGAACGGTTAGGAGTATACATAGAGAAGGGGTGAGAGTATCCATAGAGAAGGGGTGAGAGTATCCATAAAGAAGGGGTGAGAGTATCCATAGAGAAGGGTTGGGAGTATCCATAGAGAAGGGGTGAGAGTATCCATGGCGGTGGGGTGAGAGTATCCATGGCGTTGGGGTGAGAGTATCCATGGCGGAGGGGTGAGAGTATCCATGGCGGAGGGGTGGGAGTATCCATAGAGAAGGGGTGAGAGTATCCATAGAGAAGGGGTGAGAGTATCCACAGAGAAGAGGTGAGAGTATCCATGGAGAAGGGGTGAGAGTATCCATGGAGAAGAGGTGAGAGTATCCATGGAGAAGGGGTGAGAGTATCCATGGAGAAGGGGTGAGAGTATCCATAGAGAAGGGATGAGAGTATCCATATAGAAGAGGTGGGAGTATCCATAGAGAAGGGGTGAGAGTATCCATAGAAATGGGTTGGGAGTATCCATGGAGAAGGGGTGAGAGTATCCATAGAGAAGGGGTGAGAGTATCAGGGGCGGATCTGGGTTTTGAAAGGGGGGGGTGCAAAGTTCTTTTTTGTTTTGTTTTGTATCTTATCAGCGAAGGCGCGAAGTGCCGAACCGACGGCGCGAAGCGCCGAGTATGCTAGGGGGGTCCGGGGGCATGCCCCCCCGGAATTTTTTTTTAAAAAGGAAGCAAAATGGTGCAATCTGGTGCAATCTGAGCGTGTAAAGTGCTATTTTCAGGCGATACATTTTGCCACTGATGTGTTGGGGGGTGGAGATAGGACCAACTGTCTCTCTAGGCCCGGTCACATTGCCGACCACGCACGCATCACTGACACATCGCGCACAAATTGGGTTTGTGCGTGCTTGTGCGCCGAGATATTGACCAATTTTTCGTGGTGTCGGGGGAAGAAATCACTGACGAATCACGCATGAATCGCGCATGAACCGCGCATTAATCACTGACGAATCACTGACATATCGCGCACGTCTACGCATACGAGCAAATACGGTGCAGTATTCCACGAACATCCCACGCACGCTCGACGCATGAATCACTGACAGAGACGCACGCTTCGCGAACGTTCCACGCACGAGCACTTTCGTTCCGCGCATGCCCGACGCATGAATGACTGACAGATCGCGCACGGAACACGCACCCTCGGCGTGACTATCGCATCCGAACCGCGCATATAAAAAGCGGTCCCCAACGGGATTTCCTCATTTTGCCAATCCAGAGCACTGTTAGTTGATGCTGTGAAAAGTAATTTCAAAAAGATGCCACCCAAGAAAGGTCGCCAACCCTCGAAGAAGAAGGCTGAAGTCCAACCAGAGGCCGCTGCTGCTAAAACACCTGCTGCTGATGCGGCTGCTAGGAGGTCGCCTCCACCTATTGATCTGTCAATCCAAGAGGATGCTGTAGATTCAGATGAGCCTGCCCCTCCTGCTGATGAGATATCTGAAGAAGATCCACGCCCTGGGGGCAAGAGCAAAGGCAAATCAAAGAAAAACGCCATCGCCAAACGTGACTTTTCCATTGACGCTAAGGTGGAAGAAGACCTACTGGAGTGGATGGCCGAGCACGATGAGGTATGGAGGCGTGGGCATCGTCTGTATAAGACCAGGAAGCAGATCTGGGCTGCCAAGGCTGATGAGATGGGGCTGCCATTGGATCACCTCTTGGGCTGGTGGAAGTCTATTAAAGATTGGTACGTCAGACTCACCAAGAAAAAGTCTGGCCAGGCAGCAAAGAAGTACACTGACCGGGAGAAGTTCATAGTGGACAGTATGCAATTCTACCAGACCCAGCTGCCATCCACCAAGTCTGAACCCATGAAAAAGTTGACCCTGACTTCAAGCCAGGCTACCACTTCAAGGATGAGTGACAGTGAGGCAGACAGTGACCAGCCTGCCTCAGAACTTGAAGAAGATGGTCTGGAGACCATTGAGAGAGAATCAGCCAAGTCAGCCCAGACTTCCAGGAAAACTTCCAAGAAGAGGAAGAAAGAAGTGGATCAAGACGAAGAGTGGATGAAGGAGCTCCGGGAGAGCATGAAGGCAAATAATCAGCTCTTGTCGCAGCTCATTGAACAGAAGCCGGCTGATTCAGAACGAGAGGCCTTCATAAAGTATGTGGTAGACAGTCTCCGTGCAGCCCCGGTGGATGAGTACAAGAAGATGAAAACGAAGATCTTCACCCTCATTGACGCCCAAAAAGATGCCCAAAAGCCTCCATTGAGGTTCTGCAGCAGGAACACCATAATATCTCTTCTTTGAGGGTTCATGCTGATATGGACCCCTTGGCAGCAAGGTCTGGAATGGCCAAAGTGCCCGAAATGTCTGCTTTTATATGCCAAAAATCATACGTGAGATGTCAGTGGATCGTCAGTGGAAGATCAGTGATTCATCAGTTTTGCGTCAGTTAGTCGTGCGTCCATGTCAGTTATTCATGCGTCGGGTGTGCGTGTCACTGCGTGGAAAATGCGTCCCCCGTCAGTGGATGTGCGTGGTTATGCGTTGTGTGTCAGTGATATGTCAGTTATTCGTCAGTTTTGTAAGTGATTGTCGGTGGATGTCAGTGGAATAAACGTGATCCGTGCGCGGTTCATGCGTAAGACGAACGTGGGGCGTCAGTGGACGTGCGCGGTTTCGAACTAGTTCCCACGCATAAGCACTGACGGCCGACGCGTGTTCCGCGCATAGTCACGCATACTTGACGCATAAACTACGCATGAATTACGCACACCCACGCACAGTTATGCGTCGGAAAATTTTTGAACCGTTCAAAACTCAAAATCACGCACAAACCGTCTTCCACGCACATCCACTTACAATCACTGACAGCCCACGTTCGCATTACGTTCGCATGACGCATACAACGCACGTTCCGCGCAGAAACCAAAATCTATGCGTAATTCGTGCGTAATTCATGCGTTTTCGCAGTGTGACCGGCCCTTCTCTTGGGAAGCACATGCTCGAAAATGTACAGTGCTAAATAAGTTCGATGTTAATAATAAAGAATCACAATTCACAAAAACAACATGAGGAAAAAGTCTTTGCTACAAGATCATACCTCGAATTTAATAATCTTTATTCCGAATATGTAAGAAGACATCTGTAACCAGTTTGTTGTGGGAGTCAGGCCTGGTCAGTCTAGAGACATTGAATAAACACACACATGGAGGAATTTGCCTAGTCATAGGCCTAATCATGTGACAACATTTTCTGTGGCTGAAGGCGCATGACTGTGTTGTATTTTGTTGCAAATCTGTTGACAGCATCTGGAATGTCTATTTTCAGGCTCCTGTGAACTCTCATGAGAGTCAACCCATTCAGTCTCGGTTTCCCCATTGTCGACCTGAGGTAGGTCTTCAGTGTCCGCAGCCCACTGATCCGCCTCTCGCACTCAGCTGTTGTTATAGGGACCGTGCAGATCAGTGTCAGGAGTTGGTGGACGTTGGGGAAGATCCCCTCGTCACAGGCCTGAAGTGCCTGTCTTGCTGTTTCAGGTACTGGTCCCGCTGCCCGTGTCCACTTTTGTCGCCAGTGGTCATATTCTGCAGCAACAAGGTCTACATTGGGCAAGTCAAGTGACCAGAAGCTGGCAAGTCTCTCAATGCCCTCAGGTAGTTGACCACAGACCGTATCAGTTACAGCTTGGTTCTGGCGAGGCTGTGGAAGAACAGCAAATCTGTAGCAGTTGATCACTGGCAATATGATTCCCATTATGATTATCTGCTGACGGGTTCATAAATCAAATGACTTTTGTTTACACTGTCAAAAGTCGGTTATAATCCCCAAGGCACTAAAACATCACTGGAGATAATCAAATGGTATTTTCCGGTCACCCTAGCCTAGGAATGTCCCGGGCCGGGAGAGAGTGTATGCGAGGATCTAGTGCGTAGATTTTTTGACAAGGAGGCTCACCATATCGATCAATTCGACATTGATTTTAAATCTTACCTTCCTGAGGGGCAAAAAAACTACGTAACTTCGACACCCCTTTGGCGTCCGAAGGGCGAAGTTTCCATCGAGGCATGCTTGAAAACACGCGACCGGAAATGAACAAGGGAGGCAATTTTGACAGTCTTGTAGTCTAATTGCCGAAATCGTTGCAAACACATACTTTGGTGACATTGTTACATTCCTGTATTAGCATCTCTCAGTCTCTCTCTCTCTCTCTCTCTCTCTCTCTCTCTCTCTCTTCTTTTTTTTTTTGCTGTATGTGTGAGTGTGTGTGTGTGTGTGTGTGTGTGTGTGTGTGTGTGTGTGTGTAAGGGGGGGGGGGGTGCAATTACATTTAATTTTACTAGTGCATTCCTATATTTATCAGCATCTCTCTCTCTGCACCCACCCACCCCTTTTTATTTTGGCTGGGGGGGGGGGGGGGGGTGCAATTACATCACTATATTTATCAACATATTTCTCTTTCCATTTTTTTATTTATGTATTATCATTGTTTATGTATTTTATTTCTTTAATTTATTTAGTTAGTTTTTTGGCTGGGGGTGGAATTACATTTACATTACTATATTTATCAGCATCTCTTTCTCTTTTTGTTCTGCCGAGGGAGGGGGGGGGGGTGCAATTACATTTACATTACTATATTTATCAGCTTCTCTCTTCTTCTTTTTTAAGCCGAGGAGGGGGGGTGGGTGCAATTATATTTACATTCCAATATTTATCAACATCTCTTTCCCTGAGTCTCTCTCTCATTTTTTTGTCTTTTTGCTTGGGGGGGGGGGGGGGGGGGGGGGGGTGCAATTACATTTACATTACTACATTACCAACATATATCTTTTTTTTCTTCTTTTTTTTCTTTTATTTATTTTTTTTTAATTAATTTTTTGTCCCGCTGGGGTGGGGGGGGGGGGGGGGGGTGCAATTGCACCCCCCCCAGATCTGCCCCTGAGACGTCCTTTCTTAATGCTTTTGAGTAGTATAAAATGTGACCCGCTAACACGAGACAATTCTCAAATTACAAGGGGGAGAATTTGCACTATGAGCAAAAGCAGAAGCAACTACTTTGGTTATTCAAAGAGGCCTAAATTCAAGTCATTGTTGTCACGACTCAAAATGGGTTCTTCTTCTTCTTTCTTTAGACTGCCACCTTCAGCAAAGTGAAGATTCTGCAGACGCGGAGAGAGGTTGCGAAGTGAAGCAATTTTCAGGATTTGGAGGGGAATGTTTGTCAGGTAACTAGCGGAAAATATGGTCAGGATAAACGGGTGTGTGTGTGTGTGTGTGTGTGTGTGTGTGTGTGTGTGTGTGTGTGTGTGTGTGTGTGTGTGTGTGTGTGTGTGTGTGTGTGTGTAGGGGAAAGGTACTAAATCTGGGTTTTAAAGGCCTCCAGGGAGGGGTTATACATTTTCATGGTTTATCTGGCGTGTGACTGGCGTTTTGTTGTGCTCTGAAGTTTCAAGAGTACATATTTTGCAGCCCATGTCACTGGCTGATAAATTTCGAAGTCCTCTGTCATCATAGAGCCATTAGAGGTCAGTGGTTACTGATTTGGAGGCTAGGTCAGTCTGTCGAGAGTTTTCTCTCGGTGCCTTGTTCTTGAGCAGTGCAGTTCACGTGATATTGTGTCACAGTCAGTGTTAGTTCTTGCTTGGGCAGACCTGAGCGATTTATTCGCTGGCTTGCGTCTCATTTTATTGACTCACATGCGAAGCAAAAGTGAGTCTATGTACTGAGCCGTGTCGTCCGTCCGTCCGTCCGTCCGTCCGTCCGTCCGGGCGGGCGTCCGTCCGTCCGTCCGTAAAAACTTAAACGTTGGATTTTTCTCGGAGACTATTAAGTCTATCAACACCAAATGTGGCATGATGGTGTATGATGACAAGGCCTCAAAAAATATACATAGTGACTTGACCTTGCTTCAAGGTCAAGGTCACAGGAGCCATAAATGTGGTCTCAAAAACAGTCATTTTTCACATTTTCCCAATTTTCTCCCACGTTATTGAGAATGGCGACCTTAGCTACAAGTGGTATATAGGTCAAAGCAAGCCCTATCTTTTGATACCAGTTTGGTTGACCTTGCTTCAAGGTCAAGGTCACAGGAGCTCTTCAAAGTTGGATTGTATACATATTTTGAAGTGACCGTGACCCTGAACTATGGCAGATAACTGTTTCAAACTTAATAATTATGTGGGGCACATGTTATACTTTCATCATGAGACACATTTGGTCACATATCATCAAGGTCAAGGTCACTTTGACCCTTATGAAATGTGACCAAAATGGGGTAGTGAACCACTAAAAGTGACTATATCTCATGGTAGAAAGTGCCAATAAGCACCATTGTGCTTCCTATGTCTTGAATTAAGAGCTTTGTGTTGCATGACCTTGGATGACCTTGACCTTGGGTCAAGGTCACGTGTATTTTTGGTAGGAAAAAATGTGTAAATCATTTCTTAGTGTATGATGTCATTGCTAGGTTTAGTTGTTTGACCTTGACCTTGAAGGTCAGTCAAGGTCAAGCATGTGAGTCGTATGGGCTTTGCCCTTCTTGTTGGAGACATGTTTTGGAGCGGTCTTGTCGATGTTCATCTGGGTGCATGTTGTTGTCCGGTGTGACGAAATGAGTTTTCTGCTGCGATGAGATTTCTGACGGGCTCAGTGCGCATGCGCAGATTTCTGATGGGCTCAGTGCGCATGCGCAAACATGGGACACAGTTTCTGCCGCGATGAGATTTCTTCATTCTTCCAACGACCGAAAAGCGAGCACGTGTGTTTTCATTATTCAACGATTTCTTTTTGCAGCAGAAGAAATATATTGCAGCAGAAGAAATCTGATTGCAGGAGAAGAAATCTCATAAATGGGAGCTGATCGCAAAAGAAATCTGACCGCAGCATCAGAAAGCTGACCGCAGCAGACCGTCAGAAATGTCATCGCAGCAGAAAACTCATTTCGTCACACCGGCTAGACTGGACCAAAGTCTGAAGCCCTCCTGAAATGAAGTCTGTTCTGTTTGTTGCTGTGCGTTTTGGGCCTCTGGCAATGCCTTGTCTATTGTCTCGTTGTGTGCAAGAAGCAAAAAAGTAATGTGTGTGTACTGTAGTTTGTATGTCTTTTACCTTTAGGGACCACTATAGTTTACATGACGTTGTATATTTGAAATCTCCAATACAGTTTGGAGGAGAATAAAGTCATGGATGACATCAGAAGGAAACAAAAGAGAAGGGAGGGGAGAGAATGGAGTTTGGAGAGAAGTGTTGGAGGATACATGATAGGTGCTGAAGGGTATCAACTGCAGGGTCGGACTGAATTGAACACCCTGGCCGAGTTGGATGTTGACTGACTCTGAGGATGCTTTTTATCAGAATGATGGGCAGAACGCCAATATGAATGTTGCTGTCCCATACGGTACTGGAGCCAACGAAGTATTGGTGTGTGTCGCTTGACAGTGAAAAGTTTTCCACTTGAGGATTTCAATATGTCTTAGTGAAGAAAGGTTTAGAAAGAGGAATTGACGGAAAAGGAAGAGTGAGAAAAGAAAACTATGGTTTGTCTGGCGTTTTGGATGCTATGTTTGCATTTCGGTGGTTGGTCATTCAAACTGTGTTTTTAGTCTCTGTGAGTTTGAGTTGGAAACCATTTGGAACGTTTGACTTTGGAATTGTCTCAGTGGCTAAGGAACAGCAATCTTTGCTGGGTTTCTATGGTTAATTCGTTGTAGCTTCCTCATAATCTTTTTGAATAACTTGAGTAAATAATTAGTTTACATTAATTAATCTTTATCATCTGTTTATATGCTCTTGTGTGTTCTGTGGCATTTGTGTTCATCTCTCATTAGCCCAGGGGTTGGAAGTTTCCTTCTATTTTTTTTTACCTACCGCGGGTCAGTTACTAAGTCACCACTATAGTGACCCCTGATATATATATATATAATGTTCATAATGAAATCAAATCAATCAGAGAAAAATTGAGATTGAAGAAAAATAGTCGCTCATTTCCAAACATCATGAAATAAATCACGTTAGGACGGGCCGTTGGACTTGGAATATAGTATCTAGGTCAAAGTAAAAAATTAATAACTTTAAGGTAGGACTGGTTTTGTGCTTGCTGGTGGGGTATATTTTCTCCTTCTGTTGGCATGTCTTACAAAGCTTTGACATTCAAAGTCACCCACTTCTTGTTCTTTTTGTAGTTAAGGAGAAGTGCCATGTATTGGTGTGTTGTGTTTCAGTAGGAGTGCTTTCCCCTGACTACCTGGCCTGGTGCAGGTGGTGTTCTGCTGCAAGGCAAGACTGGACAATAGCCTCTTGCCTCCACCCTTGCTGTGCACAGGTGTGCAGTGCAGCCCCCTAGTGGACTACAGGTGTCCTGGCCTTGCCTGTGCAGAGACAGCCCTCCTTGGCCAGACTGGGGACAAGCCAAGGCCTGCAGGAGTGGAAGGAAGGCCTGGCCACAGTGTGGCTGTGCTGGACAAGCCCTGTGACTGAGTGCAGTTGGAGGAGGTGTCCTTGAGCTGAGTGACCTTGGCAGAACAGACATCTGTTTGACTTTGAAACTGGTGACAGTGTATTTGTGTGTTTGTTTGCAAAGGAGCAGTTCATTGGTGATGTATTGTGTCTCTAGAATGCTGATGAGCAGGCAAGTGTGATTGGCTATCTTGTTTTACAGCAGAGAGACTGTGTCACTTGTGATAGTAAGAAAGGTGTTCTTTAACAACAGTGACAAGAGCATGGAGGAAAACATTGACTGGCTGTTTGATGACCCACTTCCATGTGTGGACATGTCAGCTTCTGACCATCACTTGAAGACTGAAGAGAAGTGTGAGTCAGGTTTTGAGGACCAGCTGCATGATGGGCCTGGTGTGAAAGCAGAGTTCCCTGTGAAGGAAGAGGTGGTAGTGAAAGTGGAGAGAGAAGACAAGGCAAGTGTGAAGCAGTGCTTGTGTTTGTCAGTCCCTGATGGCTGTGGTGCTTGTGTTTTGAAGTGTGGCAGGGCTGAGAGAGGGAGTGAATGTAGCTGGGCTGATATGAAGGCTGAGAAGTACAAAAGTATACAGAGTAAATGCTGTCTGCTGCCTTATGTCCTATTGAAAAGATTGCCTGAGACTGGCTTGGGAGGTGTTGGTTCCCTGGGGGTTTTACAGGGAGAGCAGTGCATGGAAGGGGTGTGTGTGTGTGTCAGCAGGAGCAAGCAGTGGACAGGTCAGGAAGTTGTGGGATGTGTGCTTGGTGCCCACTGGTGAAGGTAGAGGGAGGAGGTGTGTGTGGGAGGGAGGAGGAAGAGAGGAGAGATGAGGAATTGATATACATGGTGCAGCCCCATGTTTCCACGGAGGACTGCAAGATGGAGGTGAAGCCTGAGTCTTGTGTGGAGACAGGTGTAGAAAGGCTGTGTGAAGGAGAGATGCAGGATGGAGAGGGAGGTGAGCATTTGCAGGCCAGGGCTGAGTCTAGCAGAGCAACAGGTGGCAGGTGGTCAGTGTGTGCTGCCCAGTGGTCAGAAGGCAGCTCAGCCCCTGTGGCAAGCAACAGCATTAGCAGCCCCGCAGTGTCAGAGCCAAGGCCCTGTGTGTCCAGTCAGGAGACTGCAGAGTTGTCTCCCCTGGAGAAAAGGCACTGTAGTCCTCCCAGGCAGAAGCAGTGTAGAAAGAAAGGCCGAGTGCAGAGTGCTAGTAGTGTTGTCCATCAAGAAGCCAGGAAAGTTTCAAGTCCCCATTCCAAGGTGAAGACAGTTCATGAAGGTTTGAGGAAACATGCTTGTCCCCATTGTCCTTACAGAGCTCGTTGGAAAGGCGACCTGCAAAAACACATTGACACTGTCCATGAAGGTTTAAGGAAGCACCAGTGTCCTCAATGTCCGTACAGAGCTGGTGAGAAAGGCCACCTGCAAACACACATAGACACTGTGCATGAAGGTTTAAGGAAATATCCATGTCCCCACTGTCAGTACAGAGCTGGTGAGAAAGGCTCCCTGAAAAGACACATAGACACTGTCCATGAAGGTTTAAGGAAATATCCATGTCCCCACTGTCAGTACAGAGCTGGTGAGAAAGGCTCCCTGAAAAGACACATAGACACTGTCCATGAAGGTTTAAGGAAATATCCATGTCCCCACTGTCAGTACAGAGCTGGTGAGAAAGGCAACCTGCAAATTCACATAGACACTGTCCATGAAGGTTTAAGGAAATATCCATGTCCCCATTGTGAGTACAGAGCTGGTAGGAAAGGCACCCTGCAAACACACATAGAAACTGTCCATGAAGGTTTAAGGAAGTAGCAATGTCCCCATTGTCAGTATAGAACTAGTAAGAAAAGCCAACTGCAAAAACATGAACACCACTCATGACAGTTTGAGGAAGTAGTAGTGTCCCTATTGTGGGTGTAGAGCTGGTAATAGAGGCTGTATGCAATGCTCATAATCACAGTTCATGAAAGTTTCTGAAAATACCTCCCCTATTTTCAGTACAGAGCTAGTCAGAAAGGCAACCACCCAACCACTCTCCAATGTAATTGACAGTCATTCAGCCTCTCACAGTGAATTTGCTGATGATACCCAGCTCTACATCTCCTCCCATCCCAGTCAAATCCACTCTCTTCTTTCTCCCAGCGAACACTATCTCTGAAGTGAAGCAGTGGATGACCCGGAACAAGCTCCAACTCAATGACTCAAAAAACTGAAGCACTCCTGGTGGGGGGCAGAGGCATATCGGATCAGGCCCTCAAACTAACCATTGGTCACAGTGACATCGTCTTCTCTCAGTCTGTTAGAAATTTAGGCGTCATGTTTGACGAAGATCTGTCAATGAGATCTCGTGTCAACAAAGACTGACAGTTAGCATATTACGAGCTAAGGAAAATTAGTACCATTCGTCATCATCTTTCTCAGCAGGCCACAAAAATGCTCATCATATCACTTGTCTTGTCTCGACTATTTAAACTCTCTTCTCGCTGGCATCCCCGACACTCTGCTTAACAAACTTCAGAAAGTTCAGAATTGTGCTGCTAGGCTAGTGTTTTTATGTCCCAAGTGTACCCATGTCTCATCACTCCTACATACACTTCACTGGCTCCCCATCTCTCAGAGGATAGATTATAAACTTGCTACTTTGTGCTTCAAGGCCATAGACATCACCTCACCACATACTCTTACAGAAATTCTTGCAGTCTACACGCCCTCCAGATCTCTACGCTCAGCTGCTGACTCTAGAATGCTCAAGGTCCCCCGCCGTAATAAGAAAACTCAAGGACAGCGTGCCTTCTCCTATATTGCACCTGTAACCTGGAATAGTCTCCCCTCTCTCAGTCCGTCATTCTAACACTGCTCCAGTTCAAAAGTGCTCTAAAGACCCACGTCTTCTGATCCGCCTTTCCTGCTGAGCTGCTTCGCCTTACTTGACCTGGCCTGCAAGTGCTGTGTATATTGTATAGTTTGTTCTATTTGTTCTATTGGATCTTAGTTTTTGACTCACATGCGAGCAAAAGTGAGTCTATGTACTCACCCTTTTCGTCCGTCCGGGCGTCCGAAAACTTTAACGTTGGATTTTTCTCGGAGACTA
This sequence comes from Theodoxus fluviatilis, assembly GCA_034096865.1. Classification (NCBI taxonomy): domain Eukaryota; kingdom Metazoa; phylum Mollusca; class Gastropoda; order Cycloneritida; family Neritidae; genus Theodoxus; species Theodoxus fluviatilis. The sequence goes on from JAWQFJ010010492.1 coordinate 25,009, forward strand.
TTAAGTCTATCAATACCAAATGTGGCATAATGGTGTATGATGACAAGGCCTCAAAAAAATACATAGTGAGTTGTCCTTGCTTCAAGGTCAAGGTCGCAGGAGCCATAAATGTTGTCTAAAAAACAGTTATTTTTCACATTTTCTCTATTTTCTCTTACGTTTTTGAGATTGGATACCTCACCTATATATGGTATATAGGGCAAAGTAATCCCTATCTTTTGATACCAGTTTGGTTGACCTAGCGTCAAGGTCAAGGTCACAGGAGCTCTTCAAAAGTTGGATTGTATACATATTTTGAAGTGACCCTGACCCTGAACTATGGAAGATAACTGTGTCAAACTTAATAATTATGTGGGGCACATGTTATACTTTCATCATGAGACACATTTGGTCACATATCATCAAGGTCAAGGTCACTTTGACCCTTATGAAATGTGACCAAAATGGGGTAGTGAACCACTAAAAGTGACCATATCTCATGGTAGAAAGTGTCAATAAGCTCCATTGTGCTTACTATGTCTTGAATTAACAGCTTTGTGTTGCATGACCTTGGATGACCTTGACCTTGGGTCAAGGTCACATGTTTTTTGGTAGGAAAAATGTGTAAAGCATTTCTTTGTGTATGATGTCATTGTTAGGTTTAGTTGTTTGACCTTGACCTTGAGGTCACCTGAAGGTCAGGTCATATAAAGGTCAAGGTCAAGCATGTGAGTCGTATGGGCTTTGCCCTTCTTGTTATTACATTGACTCGAGGCATTTGCTGGCCAGGAAGGAAATTGCGTCTGTCCGGATTTTAAGGTTCGCCACCAATCACACGCTCAAAAAGTCAACAAAAACAACATTGATGAACAAACCATGTATAATTCTTAATTTAGAATAGCTGCTTCTTCCATTTGGTTCACAAAAAGAAGTCAAAATTGGTACAGTTTGTAAAAAATTCCCGACTTTTCTCAGCCATGTTCTCAACACTACCTGATTGTGAAACCTGCCTCCACCGTGGTAGTTCAGTAAATTCTGATGTAAGTTGCATCATATGTGACTGATCTTAGGGGAGAAAAAAATTCAAACATTTTATTAACAATTAACCCATTATGACCGGATGCTACGTGCACGTTACATCTCCCTTTCAGACCGGATGCTACACAGATGTTGCATTTGACAGTGGTACTTCTTGTTTCTAGGAAGTGCAGAAGTGAAGATATAAATTTTGTAATGAGTATTGTTGACTTTGTGTTTTTTCCTGAAAAAAAACTCAGGTTTTAGGAAGCTGTTTTCATCACACACTGTAGGTCATAATGGGTTAATCAACCTTACCCTCGTAGTATTGGCACATGCTGCAAAGTCATGACCGTGCCAAGCCTGCTAGTTGTTTGTTAAAACAATGACATACCTTTGCTCTTTGTTCAATCGTGGGTACTTCAGGTATTGCTTTTGCTCTATGTTATAGGCTAGTCAGAAGGGCCTGTGCAAAAGATAAGAGTCGGCGTTTCATTCTTGGAAGTAGCTCTATTTTGCAGTGCTGATAAAACAATTGTAATTATGATGTCAGGGTAAGGGTTAAAGTAGTTCTACTAATGCATGTGTAAGCATGCGTGGATCTGAATAATCTGACCCTGTCCCGGTGCTCCCCCAGTAGTCTCTGGCTGCTTGAGGTCACCCCAGGCTGAGCTACTGAAGCAGGCCCCTAACGCTCAGCAACCAGGCCTTCCAGCTGCAGAGGGATGCATCAAGCAACTCTGACTGCATGTTATACTTGCTTACAGTGTTGAATTGCCAGACTTTGAGCCACTTTTCATGACAGTATGAGGACAGCTAACCTATTTTCAGTCATTGCCTGTATCATGAATCATTTGTCACAGGTCTCGGACACTTCACAGCGGACAATGTCCAGTTCCGAGAAGACCCCTGTCCCCGTCCCGACAAGGAGAAGCGCCGGTCTCTGACTGGCAAGGAGCGTCTGATCTACGCCCCCATGTCTGGTGCTGGGGGGGTCATCATTGACAAAGATGCCACCTACATTGACACTGGGGGTAGCCACTCCATGACTCAGAGAACTGAGGTGTGTTTAGGGTCCAGTGGTGGCGGAGCTTGTCATGCAGTGGTTTTATGGCTTGCAGAAGCTTGTATGGTGCTACATAGATCCTTACATTTTGTTATTGCTCCATATCTCTTAACATTCCATATTGTAATGCATCCAGACGTTTAAGAATTTGGCTACCTGCATCCAAAATGGATCACTGTGATATTTCATTTGCAACTTTTCAAGAAGTACAGTGATTTCAATAACATTTTCAAGATTTTTGGGGCTGTGAATGTGTTTTATGAAAAAAAGAAGATAAAAGCAATAAATATGAGTTAATTAAATTAATTCTAAATACAGTTTCAGTTATTAGAAGAAAGGGCTGGGGGGAATGTGGCAATGTGTGGAATAGGACTGAGTGGGGGTGGGTGGCATGGCGCAGTACGGGACATCAAGAGTTAACTTGGTCCATCTCACCACCCATGGGAACCGCCTGGTATCCAAATAATAAGAGGAGTTAACTCATTACCTTGCATTGCAAGAAACCTGCTGCGGACATGGTCAGAATTGGCATTTCAGTCTCACCGTGTTGAATCAAACTTCCTCCTGCTGGTCAAAGACTAAGACATTTTATGGGAGATTATCATCACATCATGTTGTGCCAATGCTGATGGGGCTTTGTGGCCGAGTGGTGTGAGTGTTTGACCTGCAGTAGCTTGCGGCCAATGGGCGCAGTGTTCAAAGCTGCATCCACCCTAGAGTTGCATACATGGGCAAGCTTTGCCCACATTGCCTCTCCTACCAAGGAGTAAACTGGTCATTGGGTGCTGTTCAGCGGTGATGAGGAATGAAATTCCCCTACAAGAATTTATGTTTAAAAAAAATTAAGATGATGAATAAAGACGATGATGATGATGATGATGTTGATGACGACCCATTCCAAAGAGTCTAGTGAAGAGACTTCAGTGAGTTGAGATAAGTCACAAAGTGGGAAGAGCTCTTTAAGAGGCTGTGAGCCATTGGAACCTGACCCATTGGTTTGAATGCACTAAAGAGTCTCGAGGTGTTGCTGGTTCCTCTCTGTTGTGCGAGTGTGTGTACATTTGTAGTGTAAATATGTGCTAATGCAAAGAAAAAGTGTGTGTGTGTGTTTGTGTCTGAGTGTGTGTGTCTGTGTGATTGTGTATGTGTGTGTGTGTGCATGTGTGTGTGTGACTGTTTGTGTTTGTGATTTTGTCTGTCGTGTGTGTCATTGTGTGTGTGTGTGTGTGTGTGTGTCTGTTTATGTTTGTGATTTTGTCTGTTGTGTGTGTGATTGTGTATGTGTGCGTTTGTGTGTGTGTATGTGTGTGTGTGTGTGCGCGCTTGTTTGTGTGTGTGTGTGTGTGTGTGTGTGTGTGTGTGTGTGTGTGTGTGTGTTTGCTTGTTTACTTCAATTTAAGTTCATATCACAAAATTGCATGTGCTGTAAGTGTGCAGATCTAAATAATTGACACCTGGTTTTGTTTTCAGGCAGATGTAAAGCTGACGGCCTCCATGCAGGAGCTCATAAAACCCAGCAGGGAAATCAAAATGTGAGTCAATGTCATAACTTCATATGACTGATGTATGAAAGCAACTCTTCCTTTTTTGACTCACATGCGAAGCAAAAGTGAGTCTATGTACTCACCCGTGGCGTCCGGGCGTCCGTGAAAAATTTAATGTTGGATTTTTCTCAGAGACTTTTAAGTCTATCAACACCCAATTTGGCATGATGGTGTATGATGACAAGGCGTCAAAAAACATACATAGTGACTTGACCTTGCTTCAAGGTCAAGGTCGCAGAGGCCGTAAATGTTGTCTAAAAAACAGCCATTTTTCACATTTTCCCAATTTTCTCTGAAGTTTTTGAGATTGGATACCTAACCTATATATGGTGTATAGGGCAAAGTAATCCCTATCTTTTGATACCAGTTTGATTGACCTTGCTTCAAGGTCAAGGTCACAGGAGCTTTTTAAAGTTGGATTGTAAACATTTTGAAGTGACCTTGACCCTGAACTATGGAAGATAACTCTTCCAAACTTCATAACATTGTAGTACACATGTTATACTTTCATCATGAGACACATTTGGTCACATATCATCAAGTTCAAGGTCACTTTGACTCTTATGAAATGTGACCAAAAGGGTAGTGAACCACTAAAAGTGACCATATCTCATGGTAGAAAGTGCCAATAAGCACCATTGTGCTTCCTATGTCTTGAATTAACAGCTTTGTTTTGCATGACCTTGGATGACCTTGACCTTGGGTCAAGGTCACATGTATTTTGGTAGGGAAAATGTGTAAAGCAGTTCTTAGTGTATGATGTCATTGCTAGGTTTAGTTGTTTAACCTTGACCTTGATGGTCACCTGAAGGTCAAGGTCATGTAAAGGTCAAGGTCAAGCATTTGAGTCGTATGGGCTTTGCCCTTCTTGTTATATATAAGAACTTTGACTTCAAACATCCAGCAAAAGATGAATTGTTTGAGTCTGTGAGTACTACTGCAGAATAAGGGTCACAATAACATCTCAATTAGAAAAGCAAGTATTTAATGTTCGTGTTGTGTTTTGACACATTTGAAATATGGTGAAAGAGAGTCTGTTTTTAAAGGCAATGCATATTTGGTATAAATTTTGTAATTTACCATTGAGTCTCAATATGGAGGGGTCTGGTTCACTGTTATGCTGCCCTTAGAGCACATATTTGTCAGGTAGGTTTACAGGTCAGGCCTACTGCTGATGAGAGTAATTCCAGAACAATTTGTTACTTATCTGAATGTTCTGACTGTCCTGATGCTCCCAGTAGACCCTTTGGCTGCTTGGGGCTGCCCCTGGCCGAGCTACAGGAGCAGGACCTGAAAGCCCCATAGGCAGGTGTTGCAGCTGATGAGGGGGTAACAAGCAGCTACAGCCGTGTGATCATTATCCCTTGATGATTATGTAGTGAGCCAGGCATGTGCTGAATTCCTTGATTTAAAAGTGTGATGACAATTTTGTACCTCCGCATCACATACCTCTTATCAACCATCGTCATGGTTGTGCCTTGCAATCTCTTCATCTTTTGAATTATTTTCTTGGTTGACTGTGTGTTTGAAGACTGAGATGAAAATATACACCATCATGAATTTATTGGTCTGGCTGTATCTCCATTGCTTGAAACTGGGCTTTCTTTTCAGGTTTGGAAATGGAGGGGAAAGAGGAGACTTCAGTGAGGATGAGGAGGAATCAGATGACAAAGATTCAGATGACGAAGAATGGGATGACAAAGAATCAGATGATGAAGATGAAGAAGACCTGGACGAGAATGATGAGGAAAGCTCTGAGGTTGAACCTGAAAAGGTGAGATATCTGTTGAAGAAAAAGACTGTGATTTTGGTTGCAGATTTTGTATTGGTAGAAAAGAAAAAGAATTGGCAGGATGGTCAGCATAGAGGCAACAAGTCAAAAGCAGAAATCTCAAAATGAATGCAGGGCAGTTTCAAAACTTTGAGGGTGAGGAATATGAAAGAGAAGGAGTTTTGAAGCCAGGAGAGTGCATCTGATCATTGTGCACTCTTTGTTCAGTTTGTCAAGATTTGCTTCAAAATACAAAGGCATGATTTAATCACTAGATAAAGAAATGTCAAATACGATGCAGATTAACATCACTTGATACCAATTAACCTGTTACAGCCAGATGCTGCAGGCGCAATACACCTGGCACTGCTGCGCTTCCAATTTGTCACATTTCAAAATCGTTAGAGAATAAAAAATCTTCTAGTAGCAACAATGATGATGTAGTGGTGTAGCATATTCATTTGACTAACTAATAATGTTTAAATATTGTTACTAAGATGAATAGCGGTGAAGATATACATTTTTGAATGAACAAAGTCAATCTTGGGATCTTTATTGGAAAAAGACTCAGATTTTGGGGGAGTATTTTTCATTCCACACATTAGGTCATGGTGGGTTAATACAATAATCGTGCCTGCCATCAGCTTTAAAGAATTATTAGTTGGTTTGATGTTTAAACTTGGGCTGGAAGGTTGAGTTTTAACAACTTTGTTTTGTGATATGCATGTGATACGTGGTGTGTGAATTAAAGCAGGTTTTACCCTTAATGTCTCTGTCTCTCTTTTCACAGAATTCCATTCGTAAAGATATTCCCTGGCATGTTCGTGATGGCAATGATGATGATGAAGACATAATGAAGGCTGTTGATGATGAGGAGGAGGAGGAGGAGGAGGATGAAGAGGAGGATGGTAAAGGTAAGTTGATTTTGAAATGTCTCTTGTGGTAATCTCAAGGCCATCCACACAGTGAAACAGAAACATATTTTGGTCAAGAAATGTATGTTTCCTTGTGTGCAAGCAGTTATTTTATTGACATTTATTTTTGTTTCCCAAAAATGATTTCACAATTTAGGACCATTTCTTTTTTCCCAGCATTTCTCTGAGACATATCTACCCATCAGCCAATGGGAATGCTCCTTGCCTTCGACCATTGCTATAACTCACACATGTCAATAATGTCTGCCATTTCTTTTCTTTGATTCTCATGCAGAACGCTCATTTGTAGAATAACTGACACACATACATGTATAAAGAAAACATAACCAAATAACAGTTTTGATTTCTCAGAGTTCTAATAGAATACATCAATAGTTTATTTTAATTTCTACATTATTCAAATTGAGATATACATTCGACATACAAATCAAAGGTCGTGCCCTGGCATAGGTGATAGACATTACATGACTTATCATGTAGCTGAGTGTGTCAAGGAATGTGAGCACCTAGCCGCAGCCTCTTCTGCAGCCATTCATACACTCATTTTGCTCGTCTTCGCGTTTTCCTCCTCTTCTGCAAAATAATTGCAGTGGCAGTAACAGCAAGAGTATCTTCTCTGGGTGACACCAGTGTTGTGCAGAAGACATTTCCAACAATGACAGGAGTAACCATCATGGTGATTGGTGGAGTCTTTTGATTTGTTTCATTAAAATCAAGTTTCACCATGTGTGAACACCTCAGGTGAAACCGAAGAAACTCTGGATCAGGGAATGCAAAACAATTGTTTCCGTCTCGCTGTGTGCTAAGACCTTTAGGCAGGCGTTTTTGTTGTTGTTGTTGTTGCTGTGTGTGTGTGTGTGTGTGTTGTGTTATGTGTTGTGTTGTGTGTGTGTGTGTGTGTGTGTGTGTAGGTTTTGAGGGCAATGATTTGTAACCATTACAGCATGTGATGACATTAGCAAGTTATTAGAGACAAGCTGCTGTGTGTGTGTATGTTTACATGTAAGTGTGTGTGTGTGAGTGAGTGTGTGTGTGAGTGTGTGTGTGTGTGTGTGTGCGTGCGTGCGTGTGTGCATGCATGCGTGCATGCATAAGTGTGACTTATTTTTCAGAACATAGAAAAGTTTACAGCTTAACCAGCTGCACACAGTTTTAATACTGAATGAGTTTATGATATTTTCTTTGAGCATTCGTCAATTTGAACCCTCTTGCTGTTGGGAATGTTATAGTTGATGTGGAGAAAAATGATATAACTCTCTTAAAATAGTTTCATGTGCATAGTTTTTTTCTTTGTTTTAAAAGTCTTTCAAAGAATTCACTCACCAGACTTATGCCATCTCATTTTGGTGTGAGTTACAGTGCTGTTCATAACATGATTTGTATGTGTTTGGATGACTTCTCACAGAGTCCTTGTTACAGATCTGGTGTTGATACTTCATCCTTCCTTTATTGTGGTGTAGATCTGGCTTTGAGGGCCAACAGAGCTTTCAAGGACAGGATGAAGAAGAAAGTCAACCTCATGAAGATCATCTATGGAGAAGGTAGGTAAACTATGGTGAAATAAGAAAGTGGTTAGTGTGTGTGTGTGTGTGTGTGTGTGTGTGTGTGTGAGAGAGAGAGAGAGAGAGAGAGAGAGAGAGAGAGAGAGAGAGAGAGAGAGAGAGAGGGAGAGTGTGTGTGAAAGCCTGTGTATATGTGTACAAGTTTGTGTACCTATGCATATGTGTGCACGTGTGTTCATTTGTGATAGTGTGCATGTGTATGTTTTAGTGAATGTCTATGAGTGCAAGGACTCGGCCAGTGTCAACATGTGTCAACATGATGGTAAAAGCAGATTCAAAGGCAGCCAAATGTTTGACACATGTTGACACCAGCCTATCATTTGCAACTAGGTAAGCTAAGCAACATCCCCCAGGGCTTGACGACCCAGCTGCCAGGGCATCCAGCTGATGAGGGAGATGTTGAGCACTGCCTTTATGTGCGACTCAATGGCTGTCCTCTGACTTGATGTTGTCTTTGCTTGATGCAGTAGCCGACTCCCCTGGCAGCGCGGAGGAGGAAGAGGTTGGAGACGCAGACAAGAACAAAGGGAGCAAAAAGGAAATGAAATTGCTCCAAGTCATCACAGACAGGAAGGAGAGGGACAAGAGGAGGCTGGCCTGCCACCAAGAGGAGATGAAGAAGGACACAACAGAAATTAACCTTGATATGGAAGATGAGGTTTGTGGCCTTCTTTTCAAATAAGTTTTGAAATGTTCTGTGTGTGTGTCTGCCTGTCTGTCTGTCTGTTTGTCTGTCTGTCTGTCTGTCTGTCTGTCTGTCTGTCTGTCTGTCTGTCTGTCTGTCTGTGTCTGTCTGTCTGTCTGTCTGAGTGTCTGTCTGTCTGTCTGTCCATCTTTCAGTCCGTCCATCCGTTAGTCCATCGGTCCATCCATCTGTCCGTCCGTCCGTCTGTCTGTCTGTCTATCTGTCTGTGTGTCTGTCTTTCTGTCTGTCTGTCATGTGTGTCTGTGTCTGTCTGTCCATTTGTCTATGTCTGTCTGTCAGTCTGTCTGTATGTCGGTCTGTGTGTCTGTCTATCTGTCTGTCTGTCAGGTGTGTGTGTGTGTGTCTATCTGTGTGTCTGACAGTTGGGCGTGAAAGATAAAGAATGGGGAGTCCCAGTGACATGTGGCACTGTGGGTGTGGTGCTTACGGAGAATGCTTTGTGTGGTGCAAGAAGCTCATCTTTCTTTCTCACTATAGAAGTTGGGTTGCTCTTTACAGGAAACCTTTGTGCAGAACTTCAGGAGCATCTTTGGCCGAGTTGATGCTGGTGCAGATGCAGTGTCAAGACTGAGAGAAGACGGTAAGATGCTGCTTCATTGTGCACGCATGTTTGTGCATATGTGTGTGTGTGTGTGTTCGATGTGTGTGTGTCTGTGTGTGTGGTGTGTGTGTGTGTGTGTGTGTGTGTGTGTGTGTGACTGTGTGTGTGTGTGTGTGTGTGTGTGTGTGTGTTTGTAATGTGTGTGTGTGTGTCTGTGTGTGTGGTGTGTGTGTGTGTGTGTGTGTGTCTGTGTGTGTGTGTGTCTGTGTGTGTGTGTCTGTGTGTGTATATGTGTGTGGTGTGTGTGTGTGTGTGTGTGTGTGTGTGCGCGAGTGATGTGTGTGTGTGTGTGTGTATGTGTGTGTACATGCACATGCATGTGTGTATGTATGTCTGTGTGTGTGTGTGTGTGTGTGTGTTTACGTGCTCATATGCATGTGTTTCTGTGAATTTGTTCACATGTGAATGTATATTTCTATATGTGTGTTTCCATGTGTGTGCAAGCTTTTATGTGTAATGATATGTGTGGTAGCACATGTAAGTGTTGCAAGAGTAGATGTGCATATCATTGCATAATTGTTGCTTGAATATGCTAATATCAACACGAAGCTGCTATGGTGTACTTAGATGTTGATATGGTTTGAAGCATCGTCACAGATGGAGAACTTTTTATGGGGAGGTACACAATGGCTGCACAGATGAACTATGTGTCATCTTGACCTGCCAGCTGACAAAATAGCCATAATATTGTTTAGCTGATTAAAAAGTAACATATTTTACTAATAAATTTGCAGTTGTAATTATGCAGGGTTCGTACAGGTCATGGAAAACCTGGAAAGTCATGGAATTTGATTTTTCATTTTCCAGGCCTGGAAAATCATGGAATTTCAATTTAAGTCATGGAAAGTCATGGAATTTAATAAATAAATAAAAAGAAAGAAAAAAAGATGTTTTCTAGGCTGTGCTTCGCGCGATACTCTCAATCTATTTTTACACGCTGCGAACGACAGGAAAACGTGCCCTTGCATCCCATTGGTTAATTTTGAAGGCTTGTTTGTCTTCTGCTTCCTGATTGGTTCTTTGGCTAGGTGACCTGGTTTCATTTCCACGCCGGTCGGGTCAGTTGGTTCAAACGAGGAGAAAGTGAAAAGAGCTTGTTTTGTTTGTGGTGCAGTGTTTCTTTGAGATTATCATCATGCCTGGAAAGTGTTGATTTCAAGACACTTGGACACGAGACGAAAAATACCGTCAGTGGGTCATGCGAGTGAAACTGAATGGGATGGCAAAGTGCCGATTTTGTGAAAAAGAGTTTGATGTGTCCAACATGGGAGAGCAGCCTTGAAAAGCCACATGAAAGGTATCGCGACTATTTCAAATTACTGGATTTGTACAATTAAGAAAGATTTGAAAAAGATGAAAGTAATGTCTATTCATGAATTGTTTGTTAACTTGCATTTTTCAGTTTTGAATGGATGTGCTGTAAAATATAATAAAAAGAATTAGAACTTTTTTTACAACGGGTGTATTGTGCGTGAGTTTGGTCGTGCGCCATACACTTTTCTCTTTAAAACTGTCATGTATCACAGTACGCTAAGTCATGGAAAATGTTATTGAGGCTCATGGAAAGTCATGGAAAAGTCATGGAATTTTGTATCTAAAAACCTGTACGAACCCTGATTATGTGATAATCATATGTTGGGACATTGTATGATGATTTGAATGAGCCTGGGTCCTGTAGTTGATATTTTGAATGGATGATATATTTTACTGAAACATTTTTACTGAATTGAGTAGGTGTGGTGAGTAAGATATATATACAATACAGACAGAGCTGCTGCAGTTCTTGTGTTGATGGTACATTGTGTGTTGTATTGTGGTACATTGTGTGTTGTATTGTGGTACATTGTGTGTTGTATTGTGGTACATTGTGTGTTTGTATTGTGGTAGATTGTGTGTTGTATTGTGGTACATTGTGTGTTGTATTGTGGTACATTGTGTGTTGTATTGTGGAACATGTGTGTTGTGGTACATTGTGGGTTGTATTGTGGTACATTGTGTGTTGTATTGTGGTACATGTGTGTTATTTGTGGAACATTGTGTGTATTGTGGTTTACATTGTGTGTTGTATTGTGGTACATTGTGTGTTGTATGTGGTACATTGTGTGTTGATTGGTACATTGTGTGTTGTATTGTGGTACATTGTGTGTTGTATTGTGGTACATTGTGTGTTGTATATTGTGGTACATTGTGTGTTGTTAATTGTGGTGTTACATTGTGTGTTGTATTGTGGTACATTGTGTGTTGTATTGTGGTACATTGTGTGTTATGTTGTGATACATTGTATTTTGCTGTTGTCTCATTGTTTTTCTTTCTTCTGCAGATGAACTCTATGGCGACTTTGAAGACCTGGAGGGAGATGATGACAACAATGCTGGCCATGATAAATATGGAGATGATGATGATGAAGATGAGAATGATGATGAAGATGAAGAAGATGCCAGTGAAGATGACAAGAAAGATGATGAAGATGATGGAGAGGAGGAGGGCGAGGTCAAGAAGAGTGGCAACGTAGCAGACGAATGCATGGGGCCTCATGGTAAGTACTTGCTGCTTTGGTCTCACTTGAGTGGGCATGATCACAAAGACCGCTGGGAGGCTGTTGCAACCACAGGTTTTGTATAGAAACAGACATTTCGGGCGTACTGTGATTCCAACAACCTCCCAGCGATCTTTGTGATTATTATTTGTTTTGTCTTCTGGAATCCGGCAGTCTGTCTTTTACCTAAGTAGGGATGCCTTGTCTGTGTGTGTGTGTGTGCGTGTGTGTGTGTGTGTGTGTGCGCGCATGCGCATGTGTGTGCATGCATGCATCTGTGTGTTTGCATGCATGTGTGTGTTTGTGTATGTGCTGTTCTATTGAAAGTTTGTAGATATTGTATGTTAATGTAAATCTACTTAATCTAGAGTGATTTCTTAACTGTTCCTTGTTCTTTTTTCCTTACATTAACTCTCTATTCTCTCTCCTGTCATTCCTTTTTTATCAGTCCTTTATTCGCTCTCTCTTTTCCCATCCCTTCATTATCTGCTCATATCTGCTTGATTTTCATCTAGGTCTGTTTCCTCACTTTCTTCCTTATTGGCCCCCACTCTGACTAGCTACTGTATGTGAGCACTGCTTTGCTGTTTTTTTAGTTTAGCATGTAGTGAACTGTATGTGCCTTGCTAGGAGTTGGTATTCTTTTTTATGTTTATAAAATGCTAGTGTGCAGTAATCTTATTGACACATGAATTTTTTTCAATGACTCACTTTTTAAAAGTAGTTCAAAGTCGTGTGCCCAAGGTAGAGATTGTGCAGGAAAAATGAAATGAAGATTGAAAATAGAAAATGGGTGCATTGATGGGGAGGAACAGAGTGAGAGAAGAGGAAACGGGGGAAATGAGAGCAGAGAGAAAGGAGCTGGGGGAGGGGAGGAGTACGAAATAGCACAACATTTCAATAAGACCTCTCCACCCAGGGATACGATACCTTGCATAGCTTGACATTTTGCAATGGACAAAGCCAGCACTGGCTCTACATACATGTAGCTTCAAGTCTACAATGTGGCACAGTTGGATTTGAATGATCTGACCCAGTCCAAATGCCCCAGGCTGGGTAACTGGAGCAGGCCCTGAAAGCCCAGCAGCCAGAGTTCCAGCTGAGGAAGGGGCATCTACCAGATCAGACTCAGGCACTCTCCTCACTGGGACTCGATGTGTGGTCTTGCACTTTGCAGAGCTGGCCAGGAAGCGGAAGGCGTCATCTAGAGAAGAGCGGCGTCTGGCCAAGAAGATGCGACTGAAGGAAAAGTTTAATCAACTGTATGACAACAAGGAAGACAACTCCTTCTATGAGTCCTGGAAAGCTGAAACAACTGCCCAGGCTGAGGTAAGTGTGTGTGTGTGTGTGTGTGTGTGTGTTTGTGTGTGTGTGAGTGTGTTTGTGTGTGTGTGTGTGTGTGTGTGTGTGTGTGTGCACTCACATTTTTATGCTCTTGTATTAACATGTGTGTTGAACTTTATTATGGTGAGCTTTGAATGTTTGTGTGTATATATGTGTGTGTGTTTGTACTCAAGCACACGCATTGGTGTGTGTGTGTGTGTGTGTGTGTGTGTGTGTGTGTGTGTGTGTGTGTGTGTGTGTGTGTGTGTGTGTTCATATGGGGTGTGATTGTGTGTATGTGTGCATATGGTGTGTGAGTGTGAGTGTGTGTGCATATGTGTGTGTGTGGGGGGGGTGTATGTGTGTGTGCGTATGTGAGTGTGCGCATGCATGTGTGCGCACGTGTGTTTTTAAGTGCATTCAAGTGTTTTGTGTTTATGCCTTTTCCTTGATGTATGTGTTGCACTTCTTTAGTATGGTGAGGTTTGAAATTTCCATCAATGTATGTAGATGTAATTGAACAAATGCAGGTAACCCTTTATTCATCAGTTAATTTGTAAAGCAGTCTCTGCCATTCCGATCAAGAGGACAATGTTGAGTAAATCTCCAACAAAGGTGTGGGCAACTTTGGAAGATGTTTTAAAATGCAAATGAACCCTCTCTGGGTGTCTGCAGATGAACATGACTGAGTTCCAAGACATGGAGGACGACCAGAGGGTGCAGATAGAGGGCTTCCGGCCAGGCATGTACGTCCGAGTGGAAATTGCAGACATGCCATGTGAATTTGTGGAGTACTACAACCCCGACTTCCCCGTCGTGGTGGGCGGCGTGCAAAGCACAGAGGGCAACGTGGGCTACGTGCAGGTACGTGCTTCTTGGTGTGAAGTGATGCTGTATACTGCTTTAATTACTTTCTGTGGGCGGGTGTGCAAGTCCAGTATTAGCCTCTTCAGCCATCAACGAGCCTGCAGCCGTTGCAGACCCTGTCCCCCTACTACGATCTTCGTTTGCAAAGCCAAGCCATGATGATGATTACTTTACAGTAGATTGTCATTTTGAAAAGGCTTTCTTCATTTATTGCTTCCTCATCAATACTCCATTCTTAACTTGTCTGGCTCAGTCAGAATAAAAAATGACACTGTCAAGGGATACAAGGACTTTGCTGGCTTTTTATATTGATTTTTCATTCTGTGGGATTCTCAGATAAAAGTGAGTAGTAAGAAGTTATCTCACTCCTTGACCCTGATTTGGTTATGGAAATGATGATGATGATGATCTGATTTTAGTAGAATTTGACTTACAGGAATTATTCTGAATGAGCAAGTGCAATTTAATTGAAACACATTTTTTCACATCGAAGAAAGTGTATGTGAGTGTGTGTGTGTGTGTGTGTGTGTGCCTGCATGCATGCTTGCATGTGTGCATGCATGTGTGCGAGCAAGCTGGGTAAGACTTCATTGGAAACACTTAGGAAGCAAGTTGTCTATCGATATCCGTGCAGTTTGCCCATGGTTTCTATTGAATGGCGTGATGTGCTCTTTCCCAGGGAACGTTCCAGAAGCACAAGTGGTTTGCCAAGGAGGTGCTGAAAACAACAGACCCTGTCATCATCTCGGCAGGCTGGTGGCGCTTCCAGACCCTGGCCTACTACAGCAAGCTGGAGGACAACATGCGGCACCGCTACCTCAAGTACTCCTCAAGAGACTACGGCTTTTGCCACATCACGTTCTGGGGTAAGGAAGCTGCAGTCCATGTTTGTAGTTCCTCTCTGCATCCCTGATGGTGGCTTCCTCTGTGAATCAAGAGTTGACTTCGGGGGCAGGTTGCTCACCCCGTCTGAGAAAACCGTGTTGCTGCTCCTCTCATGAGAATTTTTCTTGCAGTGCTCAGTTGGTGATGCATTTGGCTCTTTGAGCATTCACTCGCCTGATAAAATCTTGATGCTATTGGTGTGCTCATTATGGAAGAACTGTATCACCCACCCTTACTCTCTTTTTTTATTGGAGGTGGGGGGTGAGGTGGGTGTTTCTTAATACACCTGGGCATTGCTTAAGGTTTTGGTAAAGATGATAAATGTGTGACCTTTTTCCATGTGAAGTGCAAGTTGGTTAGATATCTGGGAGTATTCTACAAGAAAGAAAATCAACCATTGATCATCATGACTTAACATCTTCTCAATAAAAATTGATGCAGATACTTTAAGTGAGTATGTTGTGGTTGCACTAATCTTTGTGAATGAAGAAGATGATAAAAACAAATGTGATGATGATGATGATGATGATGATGATGATGATTGATGATGATGATGATGCTATTATTTAAATATTCAAGGCCATTTTGTAAGTCATAAAAAGAATGTCATGGAAATTATGAAAGGGAGCAGTGATTTCTAAAAATAATTATTGCTTGAAAAAGGAAAGGCCGATATGCTCATTATGATTATGAATCAAATTGATAAACAGTCCCTTTCCTGTCTTTCTTCAGGTCCTCTCATGGCCCCCAAAACTGGCTTTGTGGCCATGCAGACGGTGAAGAATGTCAAGGTAATCACTTCTCTAGTGACAAATCCTTCTACTGAAAACGCTCTGTGGAAAGACATTGTGACCATGCATTTGCAGTACATGTCTCCTGACCCTCCTGAGTGTGTTTCTTTCATTCAAAGCTGGATTGTTGGCATTGTTGGTGAGAACTACCCAATTGATGACACTCTTTCCATTAAGATTTGTTGAGAAAGAAAAGTGCACTTGCCACAGTTTTAGTTCATTTTCTTGAGAAATATCAAAATTCTACCTCATACATCTTATTAGCAGTAGAAGTTGACTTACATTTGTTCCCTTATTGTGTACTCTTTATCCCTCCAGGTTTACTGGAGGTCCTCACAGCTTTATCTGTCTGTCTGTGTGTGTGTGTGTCTGTGTGTCTGTCAGTCCCGACTTTACGGCTGATATCTCAAAAACTACTAGACGGATTTCCTAGACATTTTGCACACTTACTGAGAAGTTAGGTCCGATTGAATCTATCAAATTTTCAGAATCGAGGTTTTAAAAGAAAGTGAATTTTTTTACGTTTTGGTGTTGCCTAGAAAACGCTACAACAGAGTCCGAATGCAAAATGTGTCACGTCATCATTTGACGTCGAATAACGTGACGTAATTTCGAGGAGATTGGACATTTGTGAAGGAGAAAGAAGGATTTTTTACGATGCAGGTCGTTTCGTACCCCAGACGTTTCGTACCTAGTCGTTTCGTTACAGTTGGGGTTACAGTTAGGGTTAGGGTAGAAAAGGTACGAATCGACTAAATGAGGTACACAACGACCAGGGTACGAAACGTCCAGGGTACGAAACGTCCTGTATTCTTTTACTGCCAAAACGTGGAGGTTCAGCGCCAGCAGTTTTTATTTCTTCTACATTCCAAAAAACTGGGTCACATGCTTTCTACACTTAGTGTTGAAAGATTTCTGAAATGAAAGTGAAGGACATATTCCATGGTTTCATGATAGTTGACTGTGACTGTATTTGTGTCATACAGCCCTTCAGGATTGCCGGCACCGGTGCCATTGTGACCCTGGACAAGTCCATCAACATCGAGAAGAAGCTCAAGCTGGTGGGAAATGTCTCAAAGATCTTCAAAAAGAGTGCCTTCATTGAGGTTTGTGAATGTTATAGTAGTAGTGGTAGTAGTATTCATAGCAGTAGTTGTGGTTGTAGTAGTAGTAGTAGTAGTAGTAGTAGTAGTAGTAGTAGTAGTAGTAGTAGTGGTGGTGGCTGTAGTAGTAGTGAATTCTGGCCTGGAGGGATTTTCTACAGGGGCTCCAGTTCAGGGGTTTAAGTGTTTGCTAGCAGTGACTTTGCAGCTGGCAGTGACTTTGCAGCTGGCAGTGACTTTGCAGCTGGCAGGGACTTTGCAGCTGGCAGTGACTTTGCAGCTGGCAGTGACTTTGCAGCTGGCAGTGACTTTGCAGCTGGCAGTGACTTTGCAGCTGGCAGGGACTTTGCAGCTGGCAGTGACTTTGCAGCTGGCAGTGACTTTGCAGCTGGCAGTGACTTTGCAGCTGGCAGTGAATTTGCAGCTGGCAGGGACTTTGCAGCTGGCAGGGACTTTGCAGTTGGCAGTGACTTTGCAGCTGGCAGTGACTTTGCAGCTGGCAGGGACTTTGCAGCTGGCAGTGACTTTGCAGCTGGCAGGGACTTTGCAGCTGGCAGTGACTTTGCAGCTGGCAGGGACTTTGCAGCTGGCAGTGACTTTGCAGCTGGCAGGGACTGTGTTCAAAACTGCTTGGATCCTAGAGTGGCATCCTTGAGCTGGGTGCTTCACCTGCATTGCCTCCCCTCCCTAGGACCTAATCTGGTTACTGGGCACTGCAAAATACTGACTGGGCCTGATGTTCCCCACACGAGCTTCCACAAAAACTGGCACAATATGGAGATTGCTACTCTTGTCAGTGGTGGTTGTTTATGTAGAAAAATTGACGATGCTTTTGTCCACAGGGAATGTTCAACAGCCCCCTGGAGGTGGCCAAGTTCCACGGTGCTCTGATCAAGACGCAAGCTGGGGTCAGAGGCCACGTTAAGAAACCCATCAGCAAGGGCCCTCCTGGCAGCTTCCGTGCCACATTTGAAGACAGAATCCTCAAGAGCGGTGAGTAAGGGACTGGCAGCAGTGTGACTGCAAAGTTCTTCCCTGGTGTACTATGGTGGCATCAACTGATGTCTTTCAGATGGATGAAGAGATTGTTTTTGTTATCAAAGAGTTGATGATTAAGAAGTGTGAAAGTATATGGGTGTGGTATGTTGCTTCAACTTTACTTTCAAGAGCTTATCAGAGAGTTTAATTGTAGCTTGATGTTGCCTGTGTTGTAAAGGGTACATATTTTTGTTGGAGTTCATTTAGAAGGCGTGCTTGACTCATTATGAAAGTAACTTGCTATTTACAGCTATGTGACTGATCTGACAACAAAAAAAGATGACAAGGATTGATAGGAGTGTAGGAATCCTTGGTTCATTGAGGGAGCTAACCTTTTAGGCGTAGCTGATCTAGTTCTCAGTACTTGTACCGAAATACATACTGACTCTTTTTTTAGAATCAAAGGCTCGTAATTGACCCAGTTCACCATGCAAGGAAAATGCCAGAGCAATCTGGCACAGAAGATTCCAGAAGGGGGTACAGATAGATGTATGAGGAGTGGGACTGAGATAGAGGTGTGAGGAATGGGAGTGAGATAGAGGTGTGAGGAGTGGGAGTGAGATAGAGGTGTGAGGAGTGAGATAGAGGTGTGAGGAGTGAGATAGAGGTGTGAGGAGTGAGATAGAGGTGTGAGGAGTGGGAGTGAGATAGAGGTGTGAGGAGTGGGAGTGAGATAGAGGTGTGAGGAGTGAGATAGAGGTGTGAGGAGTGGGAGTGAGATAAAGGTGTGAGGAGTGGGAGTGAGATAGAGGTGTGAGGAGTGAGATAGAGGTGTGAGGAGTGGGAGTGAGATAGACATGTGAGGAATGAGATAGAGGTGTGAGGAGTGGGAGTGAGATAGAGGTGTGAGGAGTGGGAGTGAGATAGAGGTGTGAGGAGTGGGAGTGAGATAGAGGTGTGAGGAGTGGGAGTGAGATAGAGGTGTGAGGAGTGGGAGTGAGATAGACATGTGAGGAGTGAGATAGAGGTGTGAGGTGTGAGGAGTGGGATAGAGGTGTGAGGAGTGAGATAGAGGTGTGAGGAGTGAGATAGAGGTGTGAGGAGTGAGATAGAGGTGTGAGGAGTGAGATAGAGGTGTGAGGAGTGGGAGTGAGATAGAGGTGTGAGGAGTGGGAGTGAGATAGAGGTGTGAGGAGTGGGAGTGAGATAGAGGTGTGAGGAGTGGGAGTGAGATAGAGGTGTGAGGAGTGGGAGTGAGATAGAGGTGTGAGGAGTGAGAGTGAGATAGAGGTGTGAGGAGTGGGAGTGAGATAGAGGTGTGAGGAGTGGGAGTGAGATAGAGGTGTGAGAGTGAGATAGAGGAGTGGGAGTGAGATAGAGGTGTGAGGAGTGGGATAGAGGTGTGAGGAGTGGGATAGAGGTGTGAGGAGTGGGAGTGAGATAGAGGTGTGAGGAGTGGGAGTGAGATAGAGGAGTGGGAGTGAGATAGAGGAGTGGGAGTGAGATAGAGGTGTGAGGAGTGGGAGTGAGATAGAGGTGTAAGGAGTGGGAGTGAGATAGAGGTGTGAGGAGTGGGAGTGAGATAGAGGTGTGAGGAGTGGGAGTGAGAATGAGATAGAGGTGTGAGGAGTGGGAGTGAGATAGAGGTGTGAGGAGTGGGAGTGAGATAGAGGTGTGAGGAGTGGGAGTGAGATAGAGGTGTGAGGAGTGGGAGTGAGATAGAGGTGTGAGGTGTGAGGAGTGAGATAGAGGTGTGAGGAGTGGGAGTGAGATAGAGGTGTGAGGAGTGGGATAGAGGTGTGAGGAGTGGGATAGAGGTGTGAGGAGTGGGAGTGAGATAGAGGTGTGAGGAGTGGGAGTGAGATAGAGGTGTGAGGAGTGAGATAGAGGTGTGAGGAGTGGGATAGAGGTGTGAGGAGTGGGATAGAGATGTGAGGAGTGGGAGTGAGATAGAGGTGTGAGGAGTGGGAGTGAGATAGAGGAGTGGGAGTGAGATAGAGGAGTGGGAGTGAGATAGAGGTGTGAGGAGTGGGAGTGAGATAGAGGTGTAAGGAGTGGGAGTGAGATAGAGGTGTGAGGAGTGGGAGTGAGATAGAGGTGTGAGGAGTGAGATAGAGGTGTGAGGAGTGGGATAGAGGTGTGAGGAGTGGGAGTGAGATAGAGGTGTGAGGAGTGAGAGTGAGATAGAGGTGTGAGGAGTGGGAGTGAGATAGAGGTGTGAGGAGTGGGAGTGAGATAGAGGTGTGAGGAGTGGGAGTGAGATAGAGGTGTGAGGAGTGAGATAGAGGTGTGAGGAGTGGGATAGAGGTGTGAGGAGTGAGATAGAGGTGTGAGGAGTGGGAGTGAGATAGAGGTGTGAGGAGTGAGATAGAGGTGTGAGGAGTGAGATAGAGGTGTGAGGAGTGGGATAGAGGTGTGAGGAGTGAGATAGAGGTGTGAGGAGTGGGGATAGAGGTGTGAGGAGTGGGAGTGAGATAGAGGTGTGAGGAGTGGGATAGAGGTGTGAGGAGTGAGATAGAGGTGTGAGGAGTGGGAGTGAGATAGAGGTGTGAGGAGTGAGATAGAGGTGTGAGGAGTGGGAGTGAGATAGAGGTGTGAGGAGTGGGAGTGAGATAGAGGTGTGAGGAGTGGGATAGAGGTGTGAGGAGTGAGATAGAGGTAGTGGGAGTGAGATAGAGGTGTGAGGAGTGGGAGTGGGATAGAGGTGTGAGGAGTGAGATAGAGGTGTGAGGAGTGGGAGTGAGATAGAGGTGTGAGGAGTGAGATAGAGGTGTGAGGAGTGAGATAGAGGTGTGAGGAGTGAGAGTGGGAGTGAGATAGAGGTGTGAGGAGTGAGATAGAGGTGTGAGGAGTAAGATAGAGGTGTGAGGAGTGAGATAGAGGTGTGAGGAGTGAGATAGAGGTGTGAGGAGTGGGAGTGAGATAGAGGTGTGAGGAGTGGGAGTGAGATAGAGGTGTGAGGAGTGGGAGTGAGATAGAGGTGTGAGGAGTGGGAGTGAGATAGAGGTGTGAGGAGTGGAGAGTGAGATAGAGGTGTGAGGAGTGGGAGTGAGATAGAGGTGTGAGGAGTGGGAGTGAGATAGAGGTGTGAGAGTGAGATAGAGGAGTGGGAGTGAGATAGAGGTGTGAGGAGTGGGATAAAGGTGTGAGGAGTGGGATAGAGGTGTGAGGAGTGGGAGTGAGATAGAGGTGTGAGGAGTGGGAGTGAGATAGAGGAGTGGGAGTGAGATAGAGGAGTGGGAGTGAGATAGAGGTGTGAGGAGTGGGAGTGAGATAGAGGTGTAAGGAGTGGGAGTGAGATAGAGGTGTGAGGAGTGGGAGTGAGATAGAGGTGTGAGGAGTGGGAGTGAGAGTGAGATAGAGGTGTGAGGAGTGGGAGTGAGATAGAGGTGTGAGGAGTGGGAGTGAGATAGAGGTGTGAGGAGTGGGAGTGAGATAGAGGTGTGAGGAGTGGGAGTGAGATAGAGGTGTGAGGTGTGAGGAGTGAGATAGAGGTGTGAGGAGTGGGAGTGAGATAGAGGTGTGAGGAGTGGGATAGAGGTGTGAGGAGTGGGATAGAGGTGTGAGGAGTGGGAGTGAGATAGAGGTGTGAGGAGTGGGAGTGAGATAGAGGTGTGAGGAGTGAGATAGAGGTGTGAGGAGTGGGATAGAGGTGTGAGGAGTGGGATAGAGATGTGAGGAGTGGGAGTGAGATAGAGGTGTGAGGAGTGGGATAGAGGTGTGAGGAGTGGGATAGAGGTGTGAGGAGTGGGAGTGGGATAGAGGTGTGAGGAGTGGGAGTGAGATAGAGGTGTGAGGAGTGGGAGTGAGATAGAGGTGTGAGGAGTGGGAGTGAGATAGAGGTGTGAGGAGTGAGATAGAGGTGTGAGGAGTGGGATAGAGGTGTGAGGAGTGGGAGTGAGATAGAGGTGTGAGGAGTGAGAGTGAGATAGAGGTGTGAGGAGTGAGATAGAGGTGTGAGGAGTGAGGAGTGAGATAGAGGTGTGAGGAGTGGGATAGAGGTGTGAGGAGTGAGATAGAGGTGTGAGGAGTGGGATAGAGGTGTGAGGAGTGAGATAGAGGTGTGAGGAGTGGGATAGAGGTGTGAGGAGTGGGATAGAGGTGTGAGGAGTGAGATAGAGGTGTGAGGAGTGGGATAGAGGTGTGAGGAGTGAGATAGAGGTGTGAGGAGTGAGATAGAGGTGTGAGGAGTGGGAGTGAGATAGAGGTGTGAGGAGTGGGAGTGAGATAGAGGTGTGAGGAGTGGGAGTGAGATAGAGGTGTGAGGAGTGGGAGTGAGATAGAGGTGTGAGGTGTGAGGAGTGAGATAGAGGTGTGAGGAGTGGGAGTGAGATAGAGGTGTGAGGAGTGGGATAGAGGTGTGAGGAGTGGGATAGAGGTGTAAGGAGTGGGAGTGAGATAGAGGTGTGGGAGTGAGATAGAGGTGTGAGGAGTGAGATAGAGGTGTGAGGAGTGGGAGTGAGATAGAGGTGTGAGGAGTGGGAGTGAGATAGAGGTGTGAGGAGTGAGAGTGAGATAGAGGTGTGAGGAGTGGGAGTGAGATAGAGGTGTGAGGAGTGGGAGTGAGATAGAGGTGTGAGGAGTGGGACTGAGATAGAGGTGTGAGGAGTGGGAGTGAGATAGAGGTGTGAGGAGTGAGATAGAGGTGTGAGGAGTGGGATAGAGGTGTGAGGAGTGAGATACAGGTGTGAGGAGTGGGATAGAGGTGTGAGGAGTGAGATAGAGGTGTGAGGAGTGGGATAGAGGTGTGAGGAGTGGGATAGAGGTGTGAGGAGTGAGATAGAGGTGTGAGGAGTGGGATAGAGGTGTGAGGAGTGAGATAGAGGAG
>JAWQFJ010010492.1:50000-72373 GCA_034096865.1 Theodoxus fluviatilis
GGACCCATGTCTGTTGCAGAAAAAAGAGTTGCTGTAATCAGGGACGCCCGTGAGAAGAAGGTTGGTGGAGGCTGTTGCATGACTTTGGAACCTGAATGATCACTGTGCAGATAGTGTGGGCAGGTGGTGGATAAAAGATGGGATGGGTAGGGATAATAGGGTTCCAAGTGGGTAAAAGCATTCATCATAAATGCATCTGTGTGTGTGTGTGTGTGTGTGTGTGTGAGTGTGTATATGTAAACATCTTCCTTGTTTCATGATTAAAAATTTTAAGAGTTGACAATACTCTAACTTTTTAACCGAGGCAAATTTTGTATGGTCATTTTCCAAGAGCTTAACTAACCGTTTTGAAGACAAGTGTCTGATAAAGTGACTTTTCTTTTTGCTGATATGGTGTCATTTGGAATTCTTGATATCATCTGCCTTACTGTATACAGTGTTCAAAAAAAGTAGGGGATATTGAGTTTGAAGCATAAAAATCAGATGAATCTTAGAAGGCAGGAATTATTTATTGATGGTCATGGATAGCCACCCCATTGCCCTACATTTTCACACCATTGACCTAGTTCCTGGATGCTCGTGCAAAAAAGTAAATTAACGCAAGGCAGTTTGGGGTCAATGCCCCATTTTCACACAAAGGATTTCTGCGTCAAAAACATGTGCAAATCGAATAATTTGACTGTACTCACTCCTGGCAAGTGTGTTCTAGCCACACAGTCGGTCAAAACTTCAGTTGAAATCATGCAGCGGCTAAGAGAAGACCAAAGATGGGTCGGAGTCAGAATGCTACAGACCGGAAGTACGCAGGTGAACGTGGCAAGACACCTTGGTGTTTCACAGTCTGTCATCAGCAGACTGTGGAACCGTTACCGAAATACCGGAGAAGTTGTCGACAGGCCTAGAAGTGGGCGACCAAGAATAACCATCCGTCGTCAAGACTTGATCATCACCAATCATGCTCAACGAAACAACACCCAAAGTGCTACCCGGTTGAGACAACACCTCCAACGGGTAGCAGGGGTTCAAGTCTCCGCCCAGACCATCCGAAACCGGTTGCACGACGCTCAGGTGAGCGCCTTTAGACCGCGGATAGTGTTGCCTCTCACACCACGCCATCGCCAAGCAAGAAGCGCCTGGTGCCGCATCCACCAACGATGGACCAGGCGCCAATGGGGTGACGTGATGTTTTCGGACGAATCGAGGTTCGAGCTGGACTTCAACGATGGCAGGGTGCGGGTTTGGAGGCATCGTGGAGACCGTTATCATCAGGACAACATGATTGCTCACCACCGCTTTGGACGGGGCAGCGTTATGGTGTGGGGTGGCATCACCAGCACTGGCAGAACGCCCCTTCATGTGTGCCAGGGCAATGTCAATGGTGTCTACTACCGGGACAACATCATTGATCCTCTTGTTGTGCCCTTTGCACGCCGCCATGGGCTGGGATTCATCTTGCAGGACGACAATGCCCCAGCTCATCGAGCAAATGTCGTCAGGAATCACCTGCAAAGACGGCAGATCAATTCCCTGCCATGGCCATCAATGTCCCCCGACCTGTCCCCTATTGAAAACCTGTGGGGCTTTCTGGGGAGACGTGTCCGGGATGTCGTTCCAGCTCCCCACAACCTTCAGCAGCTGGCCCTTGTCCTTCAGCAGGAATAGGCTGCAATTCCTCAAGCAACCATCAGGCAGCACATCAACAGCATGAGGAGGCGCTGCACAGCCTGTTTGACCGTTAACGGAGGCCCAACCCGTTATTAGAGACTTTCAGAACTTTTGTTATTTTTGAAATGTCACCCTGCTTTGAGGGAAAGCGTGTAAAAAGTCACGTGACTAATTTTGTTGTTGATTGTTGCTTTGAAAATGTTGTTAACATGCTGTTGCATCCATAATGAAATAAAGCAAGTCTCTGATTATAAACGGAATTTGGTTATAGTCTCATTTATATCAATATCCCCTACTTTTTTTGAACACTGTATGATAGTGCAGCAGTGAATTCGTACTTTCTCTTGGAGAATGGATAAGTATACAAAACTCTTACAATACACAAAGTACCCAATGGACAAGTTTTGCTGTCTTTGTCACTCATCTGACACATCCCTTGCCACTTCATTGCAGGTGGCCAGTCTGGTGTCCAGGTTACAGGTGTTGTATGAGCACAAGCGCAGGGTTGATCGCCAGAAGATGCGGGAGCGTGCACAGAAGCACCAGAAGGAGCGCTCCATGGTCGAGGGCAAGAAACTGGCCAAGCAACGCGAGAGGAAGAAGCATGCCTTCAGGAAGCTTGGTTTGAAGCAACCCAAGTCTTCAGAAGCATCCTGAAGCAAAGTCAGCTAAATGTGTCCAAACCCTGCAAGATTTTGACAGTGATGGATACAACAAGTCGAAACAGCAACCTTGTGGAGGCGGCTCTGGAAATGTGTAGAGATCCAGTTTGTTCAGTGCTGTGTTGGAATGTGATAGGCTTGTGGGGACATTTGTGAAGTGTCATGGAGTGTGCAAAGCTTGATTGGGTTTTAAGTGTGTCTATTTCTACCAGATGCAGGAGTAATACTTCCCTTCTCTTATTGGGACATTGGTGTGAGTCTTATGGGTTTATGTGTATGTGTGCATGCACAAGCTTCTGTGTTTGTGTGCATGTGTGTGTGTGTGTGTGTGCTTTTGCAAGCTCAAGCATTTATGAACAGTTTTCTTCACAACCACCAAGAGAATTTCCTATGACAGGAGATGTTTTCAGGGCAGTCAGGCATAAGAGTAGAGCCCAAACACCTGCCACACACGTTGAAAATAACCCTGGTCTCTTTTTGGATTTCTTCATGTTGGCTTTCTCTCAGTGTTTAGTGAATGGTCCGTCTGTCACAGCCAGTGCACAGGCAGCAACTGAAGAATGTGTGTACAATACAGCTGCCAAGAAACTGCTAACTCAGAAGATGCCATTGTGGAGCGCAAAAGCTCAGCAGAAGTTCAGCTGAAATGGGCGTCATCAAGCAGCTCTGGATTTGCCCTACAGACTTGCTGGTGTAGTTGTGTTGAATGGTGGGTTTGGGTTGGCAATAGCTAGTTTGGTGTCAATGATTTGACTTGATGGTCAAGACTGCTTTGATGCTAGAAAGTACCTGGTTGTCAGGCCAAGAATTTGGGTTGTCTCCCTTGAATTGCTAGTTGAGATACCATTTGGGCTGTTGACACGCAAAGAAAGCTAGGACCTTGTGGCTAGGACCTTGTGAGGAAGAGGCATAGCCTTTACAGCTGCCTACATCATGACGACACATTTGCTCCTCCAGAGAATCCATCGACATGTTTTGGGTAGTTGATCACGCGTTTGAAACTCGGTTTGTGGGTATGAAAGCCACTTTCTGTTGCATCATATATTCGAAAGCAAACTTTGCCCATTGGGATGTAGTTGTATCTTGGTTGTAGACTTTATCATCTTTTTAATTTAGCGGTCATTTCTTGATTTACATAATCAGAAATGAAGCCCACATTGGGATAAAAAGAGGTGTATTTGTGCAGCAGTCTCTTGGAAGTTCCTCGACAAGACTTGTGCGAGTTTCTCTACAACACGGGCAAGTTTCTGCGAAAGACTTGTGCGATGTCTCTACAACATGCAAGACATGTACCTCTGGAACACGTGTGCGAGTTCCTGCAAGACACATCATAAATGCAAGAATGCTGGCTTACTTTTTCCTTCTTCACTGAATGTCTCATGAAACATGCTCACTCTGTAGCAAGTACAAATGTTTGGAATGCTGAATGATTCGTAGTTAGATATGCTACTTTTATGATGATGTACCACCATGTTTTATGGGAATGAAATAAACATGAAGTACATATTATTATGGTTTGTTTGAATTGGTCAACAGAACATCATGCTTTATGCAAGCATTTGGAATGCAAGTTGACTGACCCTCCAGCTGTTATTGATACCAACTAAAACATAACGATCACAAACCAGGGGCTTGAAAGCTTTGCATGCAGCTGGCAGTAGCCTTGCTTGAAGATGTGCAAGTAAGATTCCACACCCAACCAGAAGTAAAACTGGGTACCCCTGGGGGCACACTGTAGTTGGACTACACCCTGCAGGAGGCCATGAGCCAGCACTGGGTCGGAATACTCCATGGGGAGGGGAGGTGGTGCTGGTAGCAGACGGTGGCATTACATGTCCACAAGTACCAACCTTGTCCCCATTGGCCAGTAAACCACTGATCAAGTGGCCCAGTGGTCATGGGGGTAAAGCATGAGTGGTCAGAGACCCAGATATGGGCGACAAGTCGCTATATTCAACAACAACCTTGACCTTTTACACTAAGTAGTCTTAGTGGAATCTCGTAAGGCTTGTTCAGGAGTACAACGCGCTGCATGAGCATTTCATGTTGGCAATTGAGCGCTCTTTGCCTCTCCTGAACACCTAAGATGTAGTGCAGCGCTTCACTTGTTAAAGGGGAGGTAAATCTTCTGCGCCCCATGTTGTGTTGCTAGAGCTAAGAAAATGTTTTCTTTGCCACAATCATCGTTTATGCACGTTTAAATGTATTCTGCAAGAATAAAGTCTACTACTGTGTCATCCTTACTTGCCATTACTCGCGCATACAGGGCGCTTGGGGCAAATAAAGCCCGTTCCAGTCCCGAAATGATGTTTCTGAGGGTTATCTTACGCATTGACGGCCAGTGCGGGATCGAAGACGCCATTTTGAATTTGATGCAAAATCGTCTGAATCACCTCGGATTGGTGATTCACAGCGCTGAGTGACTCACGCCCCAAAATTGCTTTTCAGGAGTGAATCACATGCAGGGCTGAGCCTCCTGAACAAGCCTCTAGTGGTCATACAAGCTCAATGATCTGCCTCCCATAAAGGCAGGCGCAGACGATGCAAAAGAAGCTGATTATTATACATACTTTTCCTCATGTGCGAGGTGTTTCAACTTGAGTTGCCAGAAATGATTGCATGGTATAGAAAGTTCTTCTCCCAGTATTTCAAGTGCAATACTTCTGCCCGTCTGCCAGTAACAACCCTCTTTGCCTTCAACTGTCACTCTTAGTCTTACCCTCACAGAAGTCAATGTCTGCCTTTTGTCTTCGGGTTGCATGCAAAACCTTCACTTGTAGAATTACTGACACACTAAGAAACTATAACAAAAAACAGTATTAAGCTATAAAAATTCTCTGAAGAGCACATCAATAGTTCATTTAAATCGCTACATTATTCAAACCGAGTTATGTTGGATTCCACAATGCAAGACAACTCAGGCCATCCACAGAGGTTCAAGGAGTTTCACTCTGTGCAAACAAAAAGTTATATATCAGAGAAATAGAAACCGCATATTTATGTTAGTGTGCGACAGCCTTAAGCTTGCCTTTTTTAAAAGGATGTCCATGGTAAGTTCATGTGTGATTCTGATACCTGGAAAATGTCGGTCTCAGGCAACAATTGTGTCAGCAGTAAATATCTGTGAGATTTAAAGGCTCAAAAGCTAACACTGATGACAAAATAGACCCCAATGGTAGACAGAAAAATTTTATTCACTCTTATCTACCACAACTACACATACTAAATAACGCACACTCTGTTGCCTAGACATGAAGGAGAAGACATAGGAAAGCTCTGTTTCTGATGTATAGAATGTACCAAGTGGTGTCTCCAACACACTCAGTATTGAATCCTTATCTCAACAGGAAAATTTGTCATATCCATGGCACGCACATAATGGGTGAATAATTTTCTTCTTTGATACAACTCTGAAATATCACATCAAAATCAATCAGGAAAAAAGGATAATGATTAATTCACAATGTTCTTCAATTTTCAATGCCAACACAAGATTTCTTTCCGTAGCCATCTTTAAATCACTGGCTGAAAGCACCTCTGAATAAGACTGATCCTCTCTACGTTTACATGATTAGCACATGGACTCCGATGCTGAGCCTCGGACACCACACCTGTATTACCTGGTCCACGACCCTGTTGTTAGTAAGCACACACAGAGGTCTTTGGTACTCAGAAAAAATTGCAACAAATCTCAAACAACAAGAATTCGCCCCTTGTCAGCAAGAGCAGGCCTGGTCCTAAAGGGGGCTTGCAGTTACTTCCTGTAGGGATAGAACCCCTCCCCAGACTTCCTCCCCAACTTGCCCTCGGACACCAGGCGCTTCAGGAGCGGGCTTGGTGCAAACAGAGGGTGGTTGGGAAACTTGTTGTGCCAGCCTGAAGGAAGTAAGAAATGAAATCATGCATGCATGAACGAATGACAAGGCTTCTGGCCTATCAGCCTTTACAGACTACATCAGACCATTAACCATGAAAATTACTTGAGCTAGTGAACATAATTAAGAGTGAGTCAAGTCATAATTTCCCTATGGTGGGCTGTTGCTGTATGCATGTACGTGTGTGTGTGTGTGTGTGTGTGTGTGTGTGTGTGTGTGTGTGTGTGTGTGTGGAGGTGGGTGGGAAACTTGCCAGCCTGAAATGTGGAGGTGGACCATTTTCTTATTTGTACAGTGGGACCTTGGTTGTTGTGGGGGAGTGTATGTGCATGGTGTTGGTTAGAAAACTCATGCCAGTCTGAAACTAGTACTAAGGAATACCAAATTTGTGTACGTTTACCTTCAATTAACTTCCAAACTAAATACAATTATTAGAACATGTTATAACAGTGTTCAGCCTTGGAGATGTAACTATACAAGGACTGGCACTGACCCTCAAATACATGATCATGGCTTATTGAGATAAGTGGTTTAGCTCCCTTCAAAAGCATTTAGAGACCAGTGAAGTCACTAGAGATCCCCACAAACACAGTCATACACCATGCTTTTCTCTGCCACTGAAGCCAGACTGATTCAAGTTATGCCATCCAAGTATCTGCTTGAGTCTCATAACTCCATAACATCGACTTTTCAGTTATTTCTCTCATTCTGTTTGTTGACAGCAGTTGGAGACTCATGACACTCACCCTCAATGACGAACTTGATGGTGTCCAGGCCGACATAGTCTGCCAGCTCAAAGGGGCCCATGGGGTGTCCAGCCCCCAACTTCATGGCCACGTCCACGTCGTGTGGAGATGTGTCGCCTGCACAGATATGCATGGAAACAATCACTTGGAAATTCCTGTGCATTTCTAGCAACTAGACAGTCAGTTCAGTACTGGTCAGGTTATCAGTTGAGTCCCGATGACTTCCAAGAAGAGAAATGCATGGAGCAAATGAGGTTCAAATGATCTGCTGATCCACACATGCAAGGCTTATGGGTTTCATACAGGATCCTGGAAGGACTAGCATTGGAATAGTAGACTGAATGAAAATTTTCTGCCAGCAGCCTTTGTAGGCCATGTAAGGCCATAAACTATAACATGACAAGATGGTTAGAGCAAGAGCAAGAGTGTCGCGTGGTGCGCGACATGAAGGGTGATGTGGGTTATTCACCTCTGATGTAAATAGATAGTGTAAAAAGAAAATAGATCTTCTCCGTGTTTGCGCTCGTGCGTTTGCCGCCGTGGGCGTGGCTATCGTGTAGCGGAGTGTCACTGCACCACTCCGGAGGGGTCTTCGGAGGGGGTATGAGCTGAATCTACGGGGTTCACTCGATCTCCGGCAGGGGGGTACCCTGCCGCGTCCCTTTGTCAATTAGTGATTGGCGAAGGTAGTGGAGGCGGGAAATCTCTTATTAGTGATTGGTGGTTAATCACGTGGGAGAGGCAATATCGGAGTTGATAGCGTTTAGTCTGGGCAGACCTATTCCATCAGTGGATGGTGGCGGTGGAGGGGAGCGAGAGCTCCCGCCGGCCGTGAAACCACGTTGGGTGGCAGAGTGAGGCGGTTGCCTCGCTAGATTTTTCTCCGTGTCAACTCTGGTAGCAGTTGATTCGTACGAGACTGGAAGTGGAGTTTTCCGCTGGCTAAGACGGAATTTCTGAGGATTTCACCACAGCCTGGGACTGAGGTGATTATTGCCGTCGCCATATTGCTTTTACCACGTGGGGTAATTGATTTGTGCAATTTGGGTGGAAAATAAGTCGTTTGTTGGGCATGGGATTCGTGTTTCTAAGGTTGAAGTGAATCTGTAGGAAAATGACGGAGACTAGTATCTGTCTCCTGGTGAAAATGTTATATGGGATCGAATGTTCTGAGTAATGAAGCTTTGAATTCAAGCTGACTCGCGGGGAGCGAGTGAAGCATTTGTTAATTGGGCATCGGGGTTGGGATGCGTTACTTGAACTTTAAATTCTGGTGTGAGTGAGCTTCACATGGAAAATAGGGTAGTTGGATTATTGGGGCAAAACCTTGTGTGTTTTAGGCTATCCATTATTGGTGTATCAACTACTCGCGGGAGCAGTGGGTTTCCCGCCCGAATCCTCTACGTTTCCACTGGTTCACCTTCCTGTTGGTATCTTCGCATCTACGGGATTCCACGAGTACTGCGTCTTCTTGGTGGAGCTTCGCAGAGCTGTCTTCTCGAGTCCGCACGGGTGGAACTCGTGGTTGTCGCCTCCGATGGAATGCTGCGTTTGGCCGGGAGTGACCGGAGCGCGAGGCTGGAGCGGCGTCCTGGAAACGCTGGAGCGTTTTCGTCGTGCCGTTTTGGTTCTAACGGCTGTTGCAAGTATCGTTTTCTTGTTCGTAGCTAGGTAGCTACAATTTCGTTGAGACAGGTCAGGACTGACAGTTAAAAGTCTAACGAAAGCCACTTTGGGTAAAGTGGGGAGGAAGGTCCGCACGGTGCGGCCTGAGCAATTAGGGGAATATTGCATCAGAGGCAGAAGGGAGAGGAGAGTCGCTAGCGTGTACATTCGCTCGGAAGCAGTGTTGTAACGCAGCTGTATTGTCACAGGATAGATATGTGACGAGAGGAGAGTGATTCATCAATTGATTCTTCTGTAGAATGGTATTTATCACTCTAGCTCTGGGGACTGTGGTATTCTGCCGAAGTTTGGAATCGTCTTCTAAACTGTTATTGACTTGGAGAATCGAGCGTGACGCTCGCAAGTCAAGGTAAATCTCATGACAGACAAAAGGGGAAAGAACTTAATCCACGGGGAGGGGTTCAATTTGTCTGGACACCGTTTGGCGCCAGGGGTGCGTCAGTGATAGGAGTATTCGCCAAGACTTCTGAGAAACTGTGTTTGGGGTACAGTGACTCGTTCCAGGGTTGGGACAATATCTTCTTTTCAGACGGACTGAGAAGGGAAGAAGTGGGTTTGGGTTATTCCAGAGATTTCTTGTGTGAGAATTGGATGTGGTTATCGCTGTGTTTGTCTGGTTACTTGAGCCGGGGGAGAGCCACGTAGAGTCAGCGTACGCTAGCCTGGGAGAAGCGTACTGTCAGCGATACGATGGTAAGATGGTTTCTTTCCTGTTTATTCTCCACATGTCATTGCTGTTTTGACGTGAAGTGTTTACTCGTGTGCGCGTGAGTTGCTGTGTGAGGGGTGACTGCACGGGCGCAGGCTGAGTGGGGCGGGGGCCTTCTTTGTTTATGTTGGCTGCCGGTCGTCCAACCGGAAACGCCACCGCTTGGGGGAAGCGAGGGGTGGCCGAGGAATGTGGAGGGGGTTTTGCTAGCGTGCCGCTGGCTGCTGTTGTGATGTTATGCACAGGGAGCGAGTGACTGGCTGTCGCGCCCTGTGTGTTGCTGGTTTTTGCTCTTGTTGGGTTGATGAATTGTTGGTGTTGTGAAGTGTTTATCAGAGTTTGTGGTGGACTTTGTGGTGGAGTGGTTGGTTTGGGGTACGGATGAATTTATCTCAATTTCTTGGGAAATGGTGAAAGGGAGAATGGAATTTGGAGATTGTTTTTGTACCTTACTGTTAACCCTAGTCATCAGTGACTTAGGTGTTTGTTTGGAACAAGGGGCACTGATCATTTCTTGATTTGTCCTTCTATTTTCCTGCTCCAGGGATAGCTGAATTTATTTCAGTTTCTAGTGAAATGGAGGAGGAGAGGGAAGGGGTTTCCCTGCTGCTACAGGGTGACGGGTTTGTCCCCCTTGTGTGTATGTTTTGATCCCTGGGTTATGGTGTTTGGGGGACTCGCTGTGCTCTTGTGAGAGCATCCTCTTATATTTTGTTAACATGTTGTGAATAAACTTTAATTTGTTTATTTGTTCCCCGATTCAGTGGTCTTTATTCACATGTGAGTTGGCATGCTTGATGTTTGTGGTGTCCCCCCAAGGAGTGGTGGTTGAGTTTAGGTTGTAAACTCATCATTTATCTAAGGGTCTCTTCCCTCAAGGGCGACTATGTCGTCTCTCTGAGGATGAACCTATCTCTAGCCTGTTAGATAACGCGACAAAGAGCAAGTATTGATTTCTTCTGCTTTTCTGTGTTGTTGTTCATCCATCATTGTTGGAGAGGGCTGTATGGGGAGAGGAGTTGGATCTATTCTTACCCCAAACCCACAGGGTGAAATATCAGACTGTATCAACAGAGTTATCTAGTCATAACATCACAGCACTGCCCACCAACAGCAGAGACAGTAAACAGCAGTGCTCTGGACCTCAGCTGATTGACAGGTGCACTGCAAGGTTGGAGTAAAAATCATGATGAACTTATCCCCCCCCCTTAACTCCATTAGCTTGAAGTTTGAACAGAAGTGGTACTTGCCTCGCTCAGCCATGCGGATAGCCTCCATCATATAGGGCATCAAAAGGCGGTTGACAATGAATCCAGGTGTGTCCTGGCAAAAGAAAAAAACTGTCAAACATGTCTTCATGAAACACCAACAGCACACAGCAAAGTCATTGAATACTACAGGATTACTGTAGCTGAGAAAATAACCATTTTAACCCTCTTGTATTCAGATGGTGTAACTAAGATAGGCTGCTAGAATTCACAGATGCTAGTTGCCAGCCGAGCTTTACAGAGACAGATGCATCTGTTTCCCATTCTCTGGGAGCAAATTATCATCCAAAAACAATAATATGATGTCAAACAGAAATTCTTGAATTGAACCCATGCTTAACATTCCAACAATTGGACCTTGATATCAGGGGAAGCACTGTCAAACAAACACACTCTCCTCATACCAACTTTTACCAAGTCAAATAAATGGCGGGTGAACAGACTTATACCCACTGAACATGAAAGAGGTAAATGATAACAAGAAGGGCAAAGCCCATACGACTCACATGATTGACCTTGACCTTTACATGACCTTGACCTTCAGGTGACCTTCAAGGTCAAACAACTAAACCTAGCAATGACATCATACACTAAGAACTGCTTTACACATTTTCCCTACAAAATACATATGACCTTGAGTCTTGACCCAAGGTCAAAGTCATCCAAGGTCATGCAACACAAAGCTGTTAATTCAAGACATAGGAAGCACAATGGTGATTATTGGCACTTTCTACCATTAGATATGGTCACTTTTAGTGGTTCACTACCCCATTTTGGTCACATTTCATAAGGGTCAAAGTGACCTTGACCTTGATGATATGTGACCAAATGTGTCTCATGATGAAAGTATAACATGTGCCCCACATAATTATTAAGTTTGAAACAGTTATCTTCCATAGTTCAGGGTCAAGGTCACTTCAAAATATGTATACAATCCAACTTTGAAGAGCTCCTGTGACCTTGACCTTGAAGCAAGGTCAATCAAACTGGTATCAAAAGATAGGGATTACTTTACCCCCCTATATACCATACATAGGTCAGGTATCCAATCTCAAAAACTTTAGAGAAAATTGGGAAAATGTGAAAAATGGCTGATTTTTAACATTTACGGCCCCTGCGACCTTGACCTTGAAGCAAGGTCAAGTCACTGTGTATATTTTTGTACGCCTTGTCATCCTACACCATCATGCCAAATTGGGTGTTGATAGACTTAATAGTCTCTGAGAAAAAGCCAACGTTAAAGTTTTTTACGGACGACAGGACACCCGGCCGCCCGGATGGCCACCCGGACGGCCGCTCGGACGCCCAGACGGACGACACTGATGACCTAGTATGAAAGTATAACATGTGTACTACAAAGCTATGAAGTTTGGAAGAGTTATCTTCCATAGTTCAGGGTCAAGGTCACTTCAAAATATCTATTCAATTCAACTTTAAAGAGCTCCTGCGACCTTGACCTTGAAGCAAGGTCAAGTCACTGTGTATGTTTTTTGAGGCCTTATCATACACCATCATGCCACATTTAGTATTGATAGACTTAATAGTCTCTGAGAAAAGTCCAATGTTAAAGTTTTCGGACGCCCGGACGCCCGAAAAGGGTGAGTACAGACTCACTTTTGCTTCGCATGTGAGTCAAAAACTGAGAATCAAGGAAGCTTCCCATCCAACAGATTCAGCAAACTTGATAACACCTCTCACAGTGTTAAACCTTAGAGCGCTGTGATAACCAAAACAAAAGCACGCACCCAGTATACTGGCATTGATGGCAGATTGACTCTGATGTGTTCCGTACTCTCATTGATTGATAGAAATAGGTTCTAACCAATAGAGAGTAAGCGTAGTGAAAGTTTAACACACAGAGCCAAAGCCCAGCGGCCGAAAATTCAGACTGGCACATCATTATTGCAGTCTGAATTTTTGGACTGCGGCACTTCAAGGGTTAAACAGTCCTAATTCTTTGAACAGAGGTTAACATTTGTTTTCTTCTGATCCATGTTCAGATACATTTGTGTTCATGCAACAATCCAAAGAAACTATGTAATAAGAAAATTTGTATTTTTATTCAATAAGCACATTCAACAGACAAAACCCTTGTCCACAAACAATTGACTGCCTTCTGATTAGCACATACATACACATAAACCTACATTGGATACTGTAAAACAATCGCTGATATATGAAATTCAGTTCAAATATCTATACACATGACAGTGAAAACACAGTATATACTTAAGTTCTGGAAAACTTAATGCACACAGCATTTTGCCATCACTCTCTCCCAATCATCTCCCACAGGTTCATTTTAGAATAAATGATTAAAAAGAACTGCTTCAATTCTCCCCCCCACCCCCAATTTTGCAACAACAAAATGGTTAGAAATGTTAATGAAAGACTGGTGCATGGCTTATGAAGAAAAACCAGTTGAACTCTTAACATCCCACAAGGAATTTCACAACTACAAGCCCCAGTCCTGTAAGGTTTTAGAGAAAATGACACATGAGATGGTTGATTTGTTAAAAAAATTCTAACTTCTATTATATTGTATGGATCTGTAAGAAGTTTTATGTGTGTAGTCAAAAATGAATGTTGGTCATTCTAAGATCAAGTACAGAGTGTTTTTGATATGTTTCTTTGCTTTATTTGCATGTAATTAGCCTAATTACAGGTAAATAAATGGAAATAGACCAACAAAGTTTTCTATAAATATAAACACTGTGTAATTTGTGATGATTTTGTAACCATTCCTCCACATATCATTGGCAATCGCTGGCTGTCTCATCTCACATCAGGTGCTTCAGTAGAACCTGATGTGAGCTGGCAGCTGAATGATATCGATCAGAAACAATGCTCAGATCATTTTTCTTGCACACAAAAAGTGCTGAGATAAAGGTTGAGAATAAGTTCAGTAAGTAGAGGAAGCATAAACACAGAGAGAGAGAGAGAGAGAGAGAGAGAGAGAGAGAGAGAGAGAGAGAGAGAGAGAGAGAGAGAGAGAGAGAGAGAGATGGAGAGATGGATGGATGGATGGATGGATGGATGGATGGATGGATGGATGGATGGATGGATGGATGGATGGATGGATGGATGGATGGATGGATGGTGTTTTACGGCCTATCAGCCTTTGTAGGCTATGTAAGGCCATTAAGCACGAAAATCACTGGAACAGTTTAGAGTAAATGCAAAGTCACAGTGTCCCTAGTTATTCGCCTCTTACGAATCACGTAGGGAGATGCGGTGGGTCAATTCTTAGCCCGAACCCACAGGGGAAAAGAGAGAAAGAGAGAGAGAGAGAGAGAGAGAGAGAGAGAGAGAGAGAGAGAGAGAGAGAGAGAGAGAGGGCGGGGAGGGAGGATCGAGGAAACAGCACAACTACTAGAACTAGGCTATCCTGAAGTTGCTTGTGGTGCATGCCCCAGTATACTGCCTGGACACTTTATTTCATTCATCTAGTCAGTCCCTGACACTGCCTGACCATTCAGCGTCACTGAAATCATCATCCGATAATATTGCTCACTGGAGTCCGACAAATCACTCGTGTGGACACTGGAAACAGTTATATCACTCTGATCGGAGTCTTCAAGTCAAAGATATTTAGATCAAACCATTTCGATAACAAGAAGGGCAAAGCCCATACGACTCACATGCTTGACCTTGACCTTTATATGACCTTGACCTTTATATGACCTTGACCTTCAGGTGACCTTCAAGGTCAAGGTCAAACAACTAAACCTACCAATGACATCATACACTAAGAAATGCTTTACACATTTTTCCTACCAAAATACATGTGACCTTGACCCAAGGTCAAGGTCATGCAACACAAAGCTGTTAATTCAAGACATAGGAAGCACAATGGTGCTTATTGGCACTTTCTACCAGGAGATATAGTCACTTTTAGTGGTTCACTACCCCATTTTGGTCACATTTCATAAGGGTCAAAGTGACCTTGACCTTGATGATATGTGACCAAATGTGTCTCATGATGAAAGTATAACATGTGCCCCACATAATTATTAAGTTTGAAACAGTTATCTTCCATAGTTCAGGGTCAAGGTCACTTCAAAATATGTATACAATCCAACTTTGAAGAGCTCCTGTGACCTTGACCTTGAAGCAAGGTCAACCAAACTGGTATCAAAAGATAGGGCTTGCTTTGACCTATATACCACTTGTAGCTAAGGTCGCCATTCTCAATAACATGTGAGAAAATTGGGAAAATGTGAAAAATGACTGTTTTTGAGACCACATTTATGGCTCCTGTGACCTTGACCTTGAAGCAAGGTCAAGTCACTATGTATGTTTTTTGAGGCCTTGTCATCATACACCATCATGCCACATTTGGTGTTGATAGACTTAATAGTCTCCGAGAAAAATCCAACGTTTAAGTTTTTTACGCCCGGACGGACGGACGGACGGACGCCCGGACGGACGGACGACACGGCTCAGTACATAGACTCACTTTTGCTTCGCATGTGAGTCAAAAACCAAGTCATTGTCTGAACTACTCATGGCTGTTTAAGCCGCACTCTAGTTAACCGCTGGTCTCGGGCAAATCCTTGGGCGCGTTTGTTTGGCCCAAAATCTCGAGAGAATCGCGAGGGCTAGGCATTTCCTACGTTCCTCGCTCATAAGGTTGCACTCGCCGTGAAGGCAGGAGGCCAAGGGAGGTCCAGGGCTCCCTCGATCCTTCCCGCTGCAGTGACCTGGATGAGCCAAAATGGCGGAGACAGTGCGAAATGGGTAGGTGTTCGGAGATAACAGTGCCTGTAATGTGCTTCTAACGGTTCAAGAATAGAAAAGTGTACATACACAGAAGTATTTGCTGTTTGAGTGTTCATTCATATATTTAGAGTAGGTGCATTGGCTATTTCTGGACATACACTGCCAAACTTTTTTTTTATTGCTTGCCAACACGCAACACCGTATACATTGAATTGATCTAAATGAATTGAGGCCTAACATTTTCGACAAAACTTTCTACAGTTGAACCCAGGTTGCTTTTTTTCCATTGAAAAAGTTCCCGTGCCATTCGATATGGCACCATGGTGTGTTCTATGAAGTGAAAAACTGATGTGATATCTGTAGCGTCAGTTATTTCGTCTATCAGCAACTTCTTCACCGACTCTGGTGCAGGGACGCAGCAATGTTCTTCCGCCTTGCTAGATGATTGGTCGTTTTTCTACCTGTCTAACTCGCCTTCGACTAGCCATTCAAGAAGAATGAGATTTTGAGCCAAACAAATGCGCCTTCACTCCTCGCCTGACCTAACAAGAAGGGCAAAGCCCATACGACTCACATGCTTGACCTTGACCTTTATATGACCTTGACCTTCAGGTGACCTTCAAGGTCAAACAACTAAACCTACCAATGACATCATACACAAAGAAATGCTTTACACATTTTTCCTACCAAAATACATGTGACCTTGACCCAAGGTCAAGGTCATCCAAGGTCATCCAAGGTCATGCAACACAAAGCTGTTAATTCAAGACATAGGAAGCACAATGGTGCTTATTGGCACTTTCTACCATGAGATATAGTCACTTTTAGTGGTTCACTACCCCATTTTGGTCACATTTCATAAGGGTCAAAGTGACCTTGACCTTGATATGTGACCAAATGTGTCTCATGATGAAAGTATAACATGTGCCCCACATAATTATTAAGTTTGAAACAGTTATCTTCCATAGTTCAGGGTCAAGGTCACTTCAAAATATGTATACAATCCAACTTTGAAGAGCTCCTGTGACCTTGACCTTGAAGCAAGGTCAACCAAACTGGTATCAAAAGATAGGGCTTGCTTTGACCTATATACCACTTGTAGCTAAGGTCGCCATTCTCAATAACGTGGGAGAAAATTGGGAAAATGTGAAAAATGACTGTTTTTGAGACCACATTTATGGCTCCTGTGACCTTGACCTTGAAGCAAGGTCAAGTCACTATGTATGTTTTTTGAGGCCTTGTCATCATACACCATCATGCCACATTTGGTGTTGATAGACTTAATAGTCTCCGAGAAAAATCCAACGTTTAAGTTTTTTACGGACGCCCGGACGGACGCCCGGACGCCCGGACGCCCGGACGGACGGACGACACGGCTCAGTACATAGACTCACTTTTGCTTCGCATGTGAGTCAAAAATAGTGCGACCTAGCTGCTTGAAGTCAGTGTTCGCTGGTAACTGGAGCAGCGGAGGTCTGTGTTACAACAGCGCTGACTGAGTGCACGCATACGTGTTATGTTTTCAGATTTCCTTGATATCCCCATCTCACAATCAATGTCTGCCATCTTCGCAATGAGGAACGCCCGCCAAAAAATGAGTGAAAAATGCAAATAACTCAGCAGAAACTTATTGAAATCCGTGGGAAAAATTTCCAGCGACATAATAACCATCCGGAAGTAGCTCAGTGATTTTCTTCAGTCCTAGAGAGCTTCCCGCCAGAGTAATCTCCCTTGGTATCTCACGCATGAATCACGAGCGATTAAAAGTGGCAAAGGATACAGCCTCAGGAGCAGTTAGGAGCAGCATAGGGCGTTAAAAGTTACCAACAGGTTTTCATCAGCAACCTGCACTCTGCAAGAAAATAGAGGGGGTAAGGACGAGAACTGGGGCATGCACGACACAGGTTTCCCAGGACTTTGAATAAGCAATCCAAAAAAACTTTTCCAGTCTTTTTTTTAAGTGATCACTGTAATTATATACAATGTCCAGTCCGTCAGTTCTTGTAATAGATCAGTTTCAAAACCAGACACTGATTTTTTGGTCCCAATTTTTATATAAACTCCCGTATGATTACATCGATCACTTTAACATACCAGAAACATCCTTTGAATTGCTTATCCAAAGTCTGGGAACCTGTATCTGAATGAACCCCTACCTTGCATTCCACCGTGGTCTTGCCAAGAGCCTGGGCAAAGTTTTCCAGAGCCGTGAACGTCTCGTCTGTGGTGTCTTGTGTCCGGATCACCTGTAGCAAGGACAATCATGTCATCTTCCACTTCCCGTCAACTACCACAGCCACTGCGATAATCCAGCACATGATTTATAATGAAAAGAAGGTAACTAAAATATACGGCAACGTCGACATAATCACTCAAAGTGCATAGTGCAAAGCATTTGTTTGCTCCTACTTCAGGATAAGATTTTAATTAAGAAAATTTCTAAGTCTCTAATAAAATTCTTTAAAAAAGAAAAAGTAAACAAAAATTCTCTGGACTAGCTGTGGGTATCCCATGTGCCAAACAACTACCATTATTTTATTCCATTCAACTTCATGCATTTTGCTGCAGCTGTAACAACTCAGAATTCTTTCACTTGATGAAGGGAAAAAAAGAGGAAAAATATCACTTGAAAGGCGATTGCATTATACATACATGATCAAAATGACAAATCTGAAACAAGATGTTCTAAGATACCATGAGAAGTAGCAATCCAGAGATCAATAAATCATGTTCCTTAAATAAATCACACCTACAACACAACCTGAACTGCTTGAAGTTTTCCTTTTTTGTTTGCCAGCAGGTTTCGTTACATGGTCAAGCTAGTGTCCCGAGGCAGCTCTTGATAAACAGACACATCACATGTCACCCCTTCCATCCTGAGAGCAGACATAGCTATGGTTCAAAGATCAGCCTATTCTGGGTGGAGAGGGCATTCAGTAGGCCTAGAGGGAATGGGGGGAAAGCCCTGTGGTCTAGCCCAACTAGATGTCTCTTCCGCTCCAACTAGACTTGACTTTGGGACTGTGGGCTATAACTGCTCTCGGAAGAAAAAGGGCTTCAAGGTTTACTCCCCCAAACATTCTGGCAAAAATCTATTATACAACCACCATCATCTTCATTTGTGGTTGTTTATACTATCCACAGCATCTGAAAATCATTAGTGGATTCTTTCTTTATGGGTGTGAATGTGTGTGTGAGCGCCTTGAGTCGCCTAAGTGGTGAGATATGTGCACATTATAAATTATCGTATTATTATTATTATTATTATTATTATTATTATTATTATTATTTGAAACTGAAGGTAACATAAAATGACATACCAAACACTGAACTTAAAGGTAGTACTACTACTAACCAGTAAAAAAAGTCATTCTTGTGAAAAATGGCAGAAATTTTTTTTTTTATCACTTTGTAGTAAACTAAATGTAGAATATGATTGAATCTGGGGGAAATAGGCATTTTACAGTAGAAATTAGGAGGATAACACCAATTGTCAGCTGTCATGAGAAATGAGAACTTCAAATGCAATTTTCTCATTTTCCAGGTTATCACCACTGTGTTAGATTTTGTACATTATATCTCTGTGCTTTGAAAATCTTGAATCTTGGCGTATTTGGTTCATATAGCCTGCTTCTTGGGATGACCCATAATCAAAACTTTATCTTCTTCTATGTCAAAGCTACAAGACCTTGAATATGTAATTAGCAACTCCATTCATGTAACTTCAGATGTGAAATTAAATTAAAATGAAATGCTCAGAGTAATTGTCTTTATTTTGGGTCAGGACATTCTACCCTATATACTGCACTGAACATTGTGCAAAATGACAAGTTTCTAAAATTAGCTCCTTTTCTGGTATTATGTTTCAAAAACTGGAAAAATATCCATTGTAACAGCAGCCATATTGGAAAGCTAATTAGTATAATGTATGCAAACACATCACAGGTAGACAGCACTTAAAAAGTACAACCTGTTGGGAGAGAAAATTGTATCCCAAAAATTCAACTGACAAAATATCATGGTTATTGGGTACTTCTACCTAAATGGACTTTACATATTGCTGCACACATGGACTTTACATATTGCTGCACACATGGACTTTACATATTGCTGCACACATGGACTTTACATATTGCTGCACACATGGACTTTACATATTGCTGCACACATGGACATTACATATTGCTGCACACATGGACTTTACATATTGCTGCACACATGGACTTTACATATTGCTGCACACATGGACATTACATATTGCTGCACACATGGACATTACATATTGCTGCACACATGGACATTACATATTGCTGCACACATGGACTTTACATATTGCTGCACACATGGACTTTACATATTGCTGCACACATGGACTTTACATATTGCTGCACACATGCTCCAACTTCTGCTCCCAGACATCTGCAATGGCCAATGTCCAGCGAGGAGGGCTGTAGGCATTGCACAGGCAAGTCCTTTCCTTCCCTTTCAACAAGTCCAATCACAGAGGCCTCCAAAGGCTTGAGCAGAGTGAGTCTCCAGAAACAGAAGGAGGCAAAGGACGCTCACCTCCACCAGCTTCATCATGCTGACTGGGTTGAAGAAATGCAGGCCACCAAAGCGGTCCAGCCTCTTGGTTGCCATGGCGATGTCGTGGATGGGCAGCGAGGAAGTGTTGCTGGCAAAGATGGCATGCCTGGAACACAAGAATCTCACTTGAGACTGTGTCAAGATGGACGACCAAAGAGGTGAGGGGGCGGTGTCAGACTATGAATCTATGAAAACTGGAGAAGGGCGACCAATCAAGTCTGGCCTAGGCCTGAAGAAGGAGTTTATTCTCAGAAAGCTTGCCTCTGCTTGCAACTTTGCAACTTTGCCAGACACTATTGGTCACCCTTCTCTTGTTTTCAAGATGGAAAGACAGGTTGTGCCAGGATGACACCAGCACCTTCAAGTGCAACCACTGTGACAGGGAGGACTGCCACTCCAGGGCTGGACTGCACAGTCACAGCAAGGACTGCAACCACTGTGACAGGGAGGACTGCCACTCCAGGGCTGGACTGCGCAGCCATGGCAGGGCCAGCTACCAGTAACAACTCCCATTCTAGTTCACTAGAGACTTTGCCTACCGGCGAAAGTTTCTCTAGCCCAGTTGACATCGTGTGATGGAAGGTTTTCATCTGAAATATGCATGAGGAGGTCACACGAGAGGCTTGTGGGATAACCGATCTGCTCCCTCACATACGCCGTTAAAGTAGTTCTAAGACTATTTTGCACTAAACTCATAACTTACTCTTGTTGAGGCAATAAACAAGCATTTATTCGATAAAATAACATGTTTGTGTTGAAATGGAAACAAGTTTTGACATTTGAATGATTTCTGTAAAAAAAAAGTGGAAGAAAAAAATAGTATCAGAACAAACTATTTTTGGCGCAATGCTGTAATGCGAAGGGTCAAGTCTATTATGCATTCATTGCGAACTGTGCCAGAGTCAATACTGACTCGGGTTCAAAGAATGGACAACTCCAAGACTGGTATCCATG
Organism: Theodoxus fluviatilis; assembly: GCA_034096865.1. Lineage (NCBI taxonomy): Eukaryota > Metazoa > Mollusca > Gastropoda > Cycloneritida > Neritidae > Theodoxus > Theodoxus fluviatilis. The sequence continues at coordinate 70,875 of JAWQFJ010010492.1, forward strand.
GGAGGACTACTACTATACATCAAGAAACTGTGCCACTGGCAGAACTGCCAACCCCCTGTAAGCAATATCAGTAGCAACAATGAAAAATTAGTAGATATCTACAAAATTTCAGTAGCACTGCAGTATTGGATGAGTAACATCCACACAAACACACACAGAGAAGTGAGTTTCCTGGAGTAACTTGAACTGAACCTGAGCATCAAGAGTTGCTTGCTTGCATTTCCTCAAAACTTCATAAGGAAATATCTGTTCATGACAGGCGTAGCCTTTACACTTGAGCAACATCAAGGCATTCATAGTTTCCTCCTAGCCCATGGATGGTCTCAAGTCAATGTGGTTTCTTCTCACCAGGCTGAAGACCCGCTTACAGCTGCCAATACTGACTGCGAAATATGCAATACCCATCATCATCACCTTCGTCAAAAACTCTAATCAGCCCACAAAAACAAACAATGCTGCTCTGTGAGAACCTTTCATGCCAGCAATCCAGGGGAAAGCACTGTGCACTCAACAACGTCAAGGGAGGAAAGCCCACATACTAGCAGGCCAAGGTAGAGAACCCAGCATTTAATTGTAAAGGCCAAGGGAGAGAAATTATTTGTACAGTGAAAACAATGCTAGAAAATTATATTTCTTTAGTTGTTTTGGACAATTCTGTAGTTTTGTAGTGCAAAGTAATTTTCATAGTAAACTACAACAATCTGGAGAAGTTGGCTGCTCTGCAGTGGCAAGATCATGCCAAGAAGCTTGCTACAGAGGATGGCATGCCTTAATTCATGGTCAGTGCACTTCAAAAAGCAGCTTACTCCTTTGTATCAGTGTACTTTAGATTAAATTGTTAGATTTCAGTCAGATTTTCTCCATATCATCAAGTCCTTATAAGCAGGAAATGCACAAAATGTCAGTCCTGAAAACCAAGTACTTTGTAAATTTTTACTGTATTCTAATCAACAAATAGGTCACAGGTTGCTGTACTCCATAAGTTCAAATTTGTTTCTGCTCTTGTTAGTACTGTTACACTGCACACACACTAGTGAGTACAAAATAGTCAAAAGTCTAAATTAGTTTCAGCAGAGGAAAGAATATAAAGATTTCTTTGTAATCTAGTAACATGAGAGGGTAGACTTACTCTTACTGTCCATGTTGTATCTATTGTCAGTTTCAGTATCTCATAGTAACACTGTACACTCATCCACAGGAGCGTGTCCTGAAAATTACGGCCAGCTATCTTGAAATGCTCCTTAGAAATTCTTCTTTACTACATAGATCACAACTCCAACTTGACAAAACGGTACAATAAGAAAAACTTCTGATCAAGGTCTGACTGAAAGTTCCCTTTGCAGGATCTAAATTTGCAGTGAACATTTAGCTAAATTCCAATAATTCGATCCTGAGATACACAGATATACAGGAGTAGGGTACTTTTTTGAAGAGCACTTTTCCTTAAACAAACAACAAACAAACAACAAACAAAAAAACTAGACAGCAGGCTGTGTCAA
>JAWQFJ010010493.1:0-12500 GCA_034096865.1 Theodoxus fluviatilis
CCTCTCCAGCTCTTCCACTGTTCATCAGTTATCAAAATGTTAATGTTTCCTAAGCCATGTGCACTGGAGCAATAGCGCCGAGGCAACAACCACCCCTTTCTCTCCACCCCAGGGACACAGTTGAACCTAATGTGACTACGAGGATCGCCTGTCCACTTTTTGGAAGAAACAGTTCCTGCATTTTTTTTACTGGATGTATCATTATGGAACTGAGCACTATCTTCATCCTTACCCCCTCACCCCACCCCCACCCCTCCCGGTCAACAGGGTACCCATGCGTCCAAAGATAAACGTAATTCACGAGCTCATCGAGTGGGACTGGCTCGCCCACCTCACAGACCGATCTCTTAGGACCCCCTCCAATTGCCAGGGGCAGTAAGAGTAGGTCGAAGTTAGGGAAACCTTGGGTTGACTAGGACCGAGGCTTAAGAAGAAGGCACTGGGTAGAGCAGAGCCGTTGTGCACCGCTTTTACTGCAAAACATGCAGTCTCATTCATTAAACAAACTGCCAGCCACCGAACAGATGGTCATCACATTTTGATAATGCATGTGCAGGACCTTTCATGCGAACCCGTTCGTGCTCAAAATTGTAAGAAGACAGATCGTAGATGTTTGCTGCGCAATATTATTGACTAGCAGCTAAATGACGTTGTTTGAAATGTGAGACTGACGCAGACATCTGCAGATTTATCTCCACACCCACTCCCAGCGTGAGCAGAACTTTGAATTGGTAAATGAATTCGGTTACCAAGAGGACTGGTTTGGGGACTGACAGAACGCCTGGAAGATAGTAACTTTGCAGAGGACATTTTCTTTCTTTCACACACCTACCGAGACATTCAAGAGAAGACCGAAGCCGTCGTCAGGGCAGAAATCACATTCAGTCTCGAGGTCCACCCATCAGAGACCAAAGTCATAAAAGCAAAAACAAACAGTCACAGTTAGAGGGATGGACTTGGAGGTAGTGAAGGACTTTAAATACCGTACATGGGAAGTTACATCTCAGCAGGCAGCGAAATCGAATAAAATATATCATAAGGACTCGGACAACAAGTGCAGGCATCACTCCACACTTCGACAAAAGCTGAAGATCTACCGCTCTAACGTTCGCTCTGCTCTGCTTATGCTGCGGAGACCTGGGGAATGAACAGGAGGTTTGAAAGCAGACTCGGCGGCTTTGGAGGAGAATGCCTACGAAGAATACTGCGCATAAGTTGGGAACAAAGAATCTCCAACCAATAGATTTCGGTGTCAACAGGGACCAAGAACATCATTCAAGAAATGAACGTGGCTTGGCCATGTTCTTCGCAAGAAAAGAGACCCCCACCCTTGCTTCGCTCTAACGAGGAAGTGCAAGAGAAATAAACCGTTCGGCTCATGGCGGCGCACAGTGGAGCAGGAAATGCTCGAGGAGGGGAAGACCTGGCACGAACTGCGGCGGCTTGCCCAAGACAGGCCTGGATGGAAGAACTTTGTTGGCGGCCCATGCTTCATCAGAAGCTCAGAGAATAGAGTGAGTGAGTGATGAATTCGTTTTTCCGAATTCGGTCATTATTAGTATTAGCGTTTTGATACTTTAGCGCACAAAGTCCATCATCTTCCCATGGTAAATCGATCAAAACCTTAACAGTGAGGTGATGTCATTGTAGAACAATAACGGTAAAAATCATATCGTCATCGCCATCATTATCACCCTTGTTACCCTCCTGCTCCATCAGCTGCTGCCCCACCTCCTGAGAATTGCATACAGCATGTGGTGCGAGATGGATGGATGGATGGTGTTTTACGGCCCATCAGCCTTTATAGGCTATGAAAGGCCATTTAGCACGAATATCACTAGAACAGTTGAGAGTAAACGCTAATCAAGTCACGGTGTCCCTAGGTATTCGCCTCTTACAAATCGCGTAGGGAGACGCGGTGGGTCAGTTCTTACCCCGAACCCACAGGGGGATGTGGTTCGAGAATTCCTCCCTTATCAGCTGGAATGCTGTAATCTTTCGGGGCCTGCACCAGCAGCACTCGCACAGTCAGCCCTCGACTGCACTTATGTGCCGCCGGTAGGAAGTTTGAAAATCAAACTGCGAAATACATCAAACCCATCAGGGAGTAAGGGTTACACTGCGAGAAACTTATTTTCCGCAAATTTTGTCGTATGTCACGGACCGCAAACTAAAATATTTGCATTGTCGCACAAGACTGCATGGCAGTTTGTTTTCCGAAAAACGGTTTTATTATCCTACATTTGATAAAACCTGGAAATGCTCTTTTGTGACGGGATCTCTTGCAAGCAAACTTTATACCAGTTGTACTGTAGCAGGCAACATGAAGATGTCGATCTGACAATCGATAGTCGACAATCCATCATCAATCCTAGGAGGCATGGAGAAAGAGAGAGAGAGAGAGAGAGAGAGAGAGAGAGAGAGAGAGAGAGAGAGAGAGAGAGAGAGAGAGAGAGAGAGCATAGAGTGCTCGTTTTTCTATGAATAGATAGATCTGGTAAACCGAACAAGTGACGTTCGACCTACGCAGTGCGTTCCTCGATCTACAAATTACATCTGGTAAAACCCCGGTTGAAAAAAAAGAAGCAAAAATGACTGGGCTTACGGCGTACCCCATCTCCTCCCTCTCCGCCTCATTCCCTTTCCTGATCAGGCCCCCCCCCCTACCCCTACCCGCCACAAACATTCCCCGCACCCGCCCTCCGTCCCGTCGACCCGGTGTCACAGGATATTTCGGAACCGGACAAATCGGAACCATTACGATTTATCCTGGCCCTGGTGAAAGGATATTTCGGAACCATTCCGATTTATCCTGGCCCTGGTGGCAGGATTTTTCGGAACCACCAGGATATTTCGGAACCGTCTAGAAGGTCATTAGCCCACAACTCACTGTACTCCACCGCTATGCCGTGCCCCTGGACTGCGCGCTTGAGAGCAAAAAGAGCCGACAATGCTAAATCCACACAAAATCAAGTGATAACTGCATTAATACTGCACACCTCTGAGTGATGCAGCCAAATTGCGCACAAAATCAAGTGATCATTGCATTAATACTGCACACCTCTGAGTGAGGCAGTCAATGTGCACACAAAATCAAGTGATCACTGCATTAATACTGCACACCTCTGAGTGAGGCAGTCAATGTGCACACAAAATCAAGAGATCACTGCATTAATACTGCACACCTCTGAGTGAGGCAGTCAATGTGCACACAAAATCAAGTGATCACTGCATTAATACTGCACACGTCTGAGTGAGGCAGCCAAATTGCACACAAAATCAAGTGATCACTGCATTAATACTGCACACCTCTGAGTGAGGCAGTCAATGTGCACACAAAATCAAGTGATACTGCATTAATACTGCACACCTCTGAGTGAGGCAGTCAATGTGCACACAAAAATCAAGTGATCACTGCATTAATACTGCACACCTCTGAGTGAGACAGTCAATGTGCGCATAAAATCAAGTGATCACTGCATTAATACTGCACATGTCTGAGTGAGGCAGCCAAATTGCACACAAAATCAAGTGATCACTGCATTAATACTGCACACCTCTGAGTGAGGCAGTCAATGTGCACACAAAATCAAGTGATCACTGCATTAATACTGCACACCTCTGAGTGAGGCAGTCAATGTGCACACAAAATCAAGTGATCACTGCATTAATACTGCACACCTCTGAGTGAGGCAGTCAATGTGCACACAAAATCAAGAGATCACTGCATTAATACTGCACACCTCTGAGTGAGGCAGTCAATGTGCACACAAAATCAAGTGATCACTGCATTAATACTGCACACCTCTGAGTGAGGCAGTCAATGTGCACACAAAATCAAGTGATCACTGCATTAATACTGCACACCTCTGAGTGAGGCAGTCAATGTGCACACAAAATCAAGTGATCACTGCATTAATACTGCACACCTCTGAGTGAGGCAGTCAATGTGCGCATAAAATCAAGTGATCACTGCATTAATACTGCACACCTCTGAGTGAGGCAGCCAAATTGCACACAAAATCAAGTGATCACTGCATTAATACTGCACACCTCTGAGTGAGGCAGTCAATGTGCACACAAAATCAAGTGATCACTGCATTAATACTGCACACCTCTGAGAGAGGCAGTCAATGTGCACACAAAATCAAGTGATCACTGCATTAATACTGCACACCTCTGAGTGAGACAGTCAATGTGCGCATAAAATCAAGTGATCACTGCATTAATACTGCACCCGTCTGAGTGAGGCAGCCAAATTGCACACAAAATCAAGTGATCACTGCATTAATACTGCACACCTCTGAGTGAGGCAGTCAATGTGCACACAAAATCAAGAGATCACTGCATTAATACTGCACACCTCTGAGTGAGGCAGCCAAATTGCACACAAAATCAAGTGATTATTGAATTGAGAAAATTTAATACTCGCAAGAATCTAATGTGCACACAAAATCAAGTGATCACTGCATTAATACTGCACACATGTACTTACCACCATCTCCTCTGAAATGGTCTGTGAAGAGTGTTCAACTGATTGCAGTGAACAATGCAGAAGCAATAAAAGGGGACATTTCCACCCATACTCCTAATCTTCTTTACAGATTTACAGTATCACTTCTCCATTCATCAACAGCAGGGAGGAATACAGAGCAGCAATTTTAAGAATGCAGAGGTTGAACGTTTTGAAGGACTATGAGCAAGCTTAAGCAAATAACAACTCAAAAAGAAAGCACTTGGAGTGCCCAAACATTTACTGTTGAAGTAAGTCTATTTTCACAGGAGAAAATATCAAATTCCTCACTTGTAGTGAATTCATCATTTCTTATGTCAGTAGTTTGAACGACATCAAATTTTGACAACATAGGAGGATTAAAAATGCATGTACTGCAACTAGAAAAATAGCGTGGCTGCAAAGACTAATGGAAGGTGAAAGCACTTGGTGCTCATTGATAAAAAGCAAGTTTAAAAGAAAATTCGATGATATATCCTTTCTCAAAGTTGGCAGTAAATTCCTTATAAATCTTCTTTCAGAATTCAAAAATCCCTTTTGGCAAGACATCCTGAAAGCGTGGGAAGTGTACATTAAAAACTATTCTAAGCGACAGTTAAGTTGTGAGGACATTTTGAGTGAACCACTCTGGTTCAATCCAGAAATACATGTCATATTCATAAAGGACTGGAACAACAAAAATATGTTATATATAAGTGATATCCTTGATCCAACAGGAGCATGGAAGACATTTGAAGAATGTAAAAGACAATTCGGCTTAGCGGGGACGTTTTTAGACTACGAACATCTTAAAAGAAAAATTCCGAAGGCATGGGTGGATATAATTCGTAATTCGGGAGGTAAAGTAACCCAGCAGCGTCAACATCAAGTTTGCATCAGAAATCTAACATAAGCCAAAACAGGGTTAAGAAACATTTATAACACTATGATTCAAACTCGAGATATATCGACTGGACAGAAAAAATGGGAGCGTATTTATTTTAACATATCATGGAATGAAATATGTGAAGCAACCAGGGCTGCCACAACCTCTACATACCTTAAAAGTGTCCAATATAAGATTAACAATCACATAATATATACAAATAGATTCCTCCACCGGATAGGAATAAAGAACAGTGAAAAATGTGATTTTTGCAGAGAAGGCAGCGAAACAATAACTCACCTATTTGTAGAATGCCCAATAGTATGTAGCTTCTGGGCGGATATGTCAGAATTGCTTCACAAAAACACAGACATAACGAGCCCTCAAAGTTTACTGTTTGGTACAGCTCCTCAAAACAAACTGATTAATCACATTCTGCTGTTAGGAAAATCTTTCATTCACAAATGTAAATGGTCAAGAGTTCAGAGATGCTGAGTATTGTGTGACACAAATATTTCAAAATAAACTTTCTGATACAGTAAATAAGTAATGATACACTCTTCATTTCCCATAAATATGATGCGTTAGGTGATGTCTAAACTGTACAGAAAAGAAAAACTGAATGTAATCTTTAGTTTATCTTTTGTGGCTCTTTTTCTGAATGAGTGGTGGTGTCAAGTTAAGATAAGACTCCAAACTGTCTTCTTCAAATACAACTAAACTATTCAACACAAAAACTTTATTGCAGCTTCAACATCCAATTATTAATGATATTTTTGCTCCTAGGTCAAGAAGAAATGAAATAAAACCATAATTGTTAGTCAAATTAGAGGTTAGCATTCGTCTTAACTTAACTTTACACCGCAGCGTCACACTTTCTCTCATTCAATCTTTCGCGCAAAACATGATAAACATCAAAGTTGAAGAAGATTTATTAAGCATCAAACACATGTGCAGAAACATCGATCTTTTGTCAACAACATGAAACAAGTTTGGATTGTGTGAGTTGACAGTGTGAGGAGAAAGAGGCTCTGTTTTGAGGTAGGGTAGTGAAATTGGCGTACTCAGCACCTGCGTACTCTTGACCAAATATAGTTGTCAACCAAACATTAAGGGTTTCCTTAACATTCTACGACAAAACGCATTAATCGAAAAATTCATTGCCCAAAGCAGCAACAACACTGACAACTACAACAATAAATGGGGTGACCTGTGCACTATTTTAGGTGATACTACTATTGAATGTTAGCACGGGATAAACTCTCTCTCTCTCTCTCTCTCTCTCTCTCTCTCTCTCTCTCTCTCTCTCTCTCTCTCTCTCTCTCTCTCTCTCTCTCTCTCTCTCTCACGCACGCGCGCGCGCGCATATGCGCACACATGCTAACGCGCAAGTCACCAATCTACACCATGTATCTAATCCTTCCGTTTCGATTTCGCTTTTTCGTAGAAGGACTAGCCCAATTTATTTTTTCTCCTGAGATCCAATAAACTGAACGGCCCTTGCCACCCTTTCTTTCCTCTCCTTGATGATGATGATGATGATGATGATGATGATGATGATGATGATGATGATGATGATGATGATGATGATGATGATGATGATGAGGATGAGGATGATGACTATGATGATGATGACTAGAATGAAGATGAATATGTTGAGGATGATGATTATGATGGTAGTGAAGAGGAGACCATCATCATCCAATGATAAAGATAAGAATGATGAGGATAATGATGTGGTGTTGATATTCATGATATTGATGTATTTTTGTCTCTTCCTTTTTTGGTCTTCTTTGTAATTTTGTCCTTGTGTTCTGTTAGACCAAATAAACTTGGAAAAAAGAAAGAGAGAAAACAAACTGATGATGATGATGATGATGACGATGACGATGACGATGACGATGATGTGGTGTTATTGATATTCATTATATAGATGATAGTTTCGTCTCTTCCTTTTTTGCTTTCTTTGTCATGTTGTCCTCCTTGTGTATTTTTTTAGACCAAATAAACTGACTTAAAAAGAATTTTAAAAAATTGACAACACAGCTTAATAATACTGCACACAATTGAGTGAGGCAGCCAAATTGCACACAAAATCAAGTGATTATTGAATTGAGAAAATTTAATACTCGCAAGAATCTAATGTGCACACAAAATCAAGTGATCACTGCATTAATACTGCACACATGTAATTACCACCATCTCCTCTGAAATGGTCTGTGAAGAGTGTTCAACTGATTGCAGTGAATAATGCAGAAGCAATAAAAGGGGACATTTCCACCCATACTCCTAATCTTCTTTACAGATTTACAGTATCACTTCTCCATTCATCAACAGCAGGGAGGAATACAGAGCAGCAATTTTAAGAATGCAGAGGTTGAACGTTTTGAAGGACTATGAGCAAGCTTGGGCAAATAAAAACTCAAAAAGAAAGCACTTGGAGTACCCGAACATTTACTCACCACACTCAGCGGAGCTACCACTGATGCAAAGGCGACCTCGCTGTCGTTAAAGCATGCATGAAATACGCAGCGAGTTGTTACTGGCGCTCGCAGTCACCGATGCACGTGGCCAGACAGGCAGCCACCACACACGGCAGATCGAAACACGTCATTAAAGCATGCATGAAATACCCAGCATAATCTTGGATTAAAGTGACTGAGCAGAGAGAAACGAAAATGCGAAAGAGTGAAAATTGAGCGTCCATCTTGAAATGAATATTGAATTGAGAAAATGTTATACTCGCAAGACGGGACGGACGGCGTGCGTTCGGCTCTCTGCCTGAAGTCCACTGCTAGCGTGGGTTACCCTCTTATGTGCAGGGGCGCCGAGCATGCGGGTCACGGCGACCTTTTGTCCTGGCGACTTCCATAAAAGGCTTTGCTCTGCGCGCAAATTACTTTGTCATTGCGGATTGTATTCTATGAGTTATTTTCCTGCATGTGTGGCCGAAAATCGGTGCGCCGCTTAATCGAAAAATGCAGGTGTGAAGAACACTGTGTGTTCAAGCCAAGGTGTTCCACATAGACGGTTTGGTCTCTACTACATGTTACAGCTGACAGCTTCCAACAATTAATTTTACCTTCCACGGTGGGTTTGGTAAGAACAGATCCGGTATGTCCCCATACCAATCTCGTGAAAGGTAAATAACTGGGCAAATCGAGCCTCGACTTGTTCACATTCCGTACAATTCGAAAAATCGTCGATACTGCATAGCCTGTTAGATTGACAAACCTCATCCATCCATCCACCATCCATCCGTCTACATGTATCTATTCCCATTGATCTGGTCTGCCAGGAGGAACATCCGGCTGTCAATATGTTAACCTCTGAGCTTAACTGCCCGGTACCTGACCTCTTGCTGCAGTCAACGTGATAACCACGTGCATCATTCAGTTAAAAAAGAACTTTTACTTCATGTTTAAATGACTTTACTGTATACATGACATATGCTACAACACACACACACGCACGCACACACACGCACACGCACGCACACACACACACACACACACGCACACACGTTCACACGCGCGCGCGCGCACGCACACACACACACACACACACACATGTGCACAGTCTCAATCTGACCTCCTTTAAAAAAACGTCAGGCCTACAACACCGTCCCTCCTTCTTTTTTGTTATTGCTCTGTGACTTGAATGTATCCCCTCATCAGCAAGAGCTATGACGCTGTCCTCTCGAGATTTTAAAACCTGTGGAGCATCATCGTCTACCTTGGACTGACTTTTACGTTCCGGATTTTAGTCAGACGTTTGTAGATGTATTCATCAGCCGCATTTAAAATGCCGTGTGGAGGTTTCCACCGTGGAGGTGTCCGGAATAATATACAGAAACTGCGCATCTACTCAAGCACACACAAACACGCAAACGCGAAAATGCACACACGCACGCACGCACACACACACACACACACACACATACGTGTCATTGTAAAGCACACTAAATGCCCTTCAAAGTGATACCAAAATTATTGTGATATGAGCTGTGATTACTGAGTTACGACAATTTGAATAAATGTATACCAAGAAAAAGCTTTTGGACAAAGAAGAGCCCGCAGCGCGTAACCACACCAAATACTTGACCGATCTGTTCGCGAGTACGACAGAAGCGAAGTAGCTCATGAGGCGGGATGTTACGCAATAAGAAGACGTCCCCCCCTCCCACCACCCTCCCACCCATCCCCCCCCCCCGCAATTGCAATGCCTATCTATAGACGTAAAACGAATTCATCTAGCAGTAAATGTGAAATATGAAACTCTCGGAGTACGCGTAGAAATAGTCCAGCTTTCTGATTCGGATGAATGATCAAAATCGCTGCAGTGATCCCCTTGGATGAATGTTCGGCTGCATCTCGATTTGAACAAAGTATCCACGCGACACATTTTGTGAGGACCGGCCGCCGTTGTTTGTTTGCCTCAGTGAATCTTTTGCTTTATATGCAAAGTGATCCGAACTCATTCCGTGTGTGATTACATTCTTCCTGAGGACATTCCGAGAACTACGTCATGGACATACGTTTTACAGGGATTCAAGCCTGAACGCAAATTTGACTCGTGAATATTTGAAATCCTTACCTGGATAATACTTGGAACCTATCTTTGCCAGTAAAGCATGATATCAGCGGCATGTATCAAGACGGCAAGCAAGGAGATCTTTTTTCTTTACTTGCAAGGTGGGCTTGTGCATGTCAAACAAGGTAGTGTCTGCAAATAAAACTTTCCAGCTTCTGATAGTTCTATGAATAAAATGTACCTGATCTGATTACGTTGTTAACTGAAAAGCAAAGTGACGAATACTGAAAACATATTTCTTTTCCAGCAAACTGTTGAGAATGCATTGTATGTTGTCGGGCCAAGTTTCATTTTCCTGTCCTGCATGAAATGAATGTGATATGCTGTATCATCCCGAGATAGCATTAACACAGAGGGAAATGGCTGCAAAACCTCCGATAAAGAAAGGGAAAGAACGGACAAGATCACAAATGCGAGAGTCAAAATGATTCACTTTTTATAAAATGTCTATGCATTGCCCTGATGTCGTTTGTATGTCCACGCGCGTGCGCGTTGCGAGTGAAACACATCGCGCGTGATATTTACGCAAATTGTACATCCTACTGCTAGCAAACTGTTACAGCTCAAGAATGTAATCAAGCATACAGGAGCCAAATTCTATGTAGGTCAGTTGGCTAGATTATTTGCATTCTGAACACAGAGTCAGCCACGCTGAATGGATTATTTGCTGGTCTATATGTTAATTGCTTTTTCTGCCTGATTATGTGAAAGAATGATCTATGCTACAGAAATGTGCAGTCTTTTCTTCGTCTAAAATTTCATAGGAAAATCTTACCGCAGAGCAACAACTCGTCTCAAGGTCTTGTCTAGCCAAATCAATTCATTGAGACCCAATTCACACTTATCAGACATGCGTTGACGAATATTGTGACACAGTGCATGAAGCCACGATATTTGATGGTGCTCGATGCTGTTTGACGGTAGTTAATCTGATTCAAACCGTGAGACATGTATCAAGCCAATTTTGATGGGACAGCGATGAGCGACGTCCTTCCCACTTCCTATTTTGAACGAGTGGTTTGCGAAAAGCTTGTCTATACAGGGAAGAGGGTCCTCTGTGGAACGCACGTAGTCCGAGCAGTTCAAGCACGCAAGGCACTGACTTGCACCTGCGTATAGCGCAAACTATGAGGAATGACTGGATCACCGATTTGACCTACTTCATGTATGAGATTCACTTCAATCTGTAGCTGCTATTGAAATTAGAATGAAGTGTTACGTGTTAAAATTATTTTCATAGCAAGAATCATGTTATCGTAACGGTGTGGTTATTTCACGGTTTGATGGTTTGTGAATACAGATATCGACAAGTACGAGGTGTAGGGTTTAAACCTCCGCTGGTGATCTCAGCACTCACGACAATCACGCACATTTATTTGCCCGTACTTATTTCATTTTAATTGCATTGATACAGTTGTTCCTGCCCTTTTAAACAACCATTTCTTAAAGTGTGCAGCTGATATACTCGTAGTTTGTATAAATAAGAACTATATATAGTAATTTTGATGCTCTTCTATTGTCACATTATGATGCACGTTGAGCAGAAGATTCAGTCTCCCTGTACTAATTAACAGTTGATACATCGTGTGTCACAACGTGCTCGACAGATGTCAAATGACTGTCAAACAGCATACGTTAACGCATAGATGACAGATGTTGTCTTTTTAAACTGTATCATTTGGAAGATATGACGAAAAGGAGGAAAGTTGTGCATTTTGCGTCAATGCCTGTCATATAATGCACAGGGAAACACTGCTAATATTTCTGGATTTCAACAGGAGAGATTAAATTATATTTTCTTCTGATTACACTAGAAATAGCTTATTGTGGGCAACTATATCATGATAAGTATATTGCACGACCATCGATTTAAGCCGTTATGGAGATGGTTGAATTATTATGCTCATTCCTGCGCGTGCTTTTTTCTGTGAATTCATACGTACCGCGTGTATTTGAATGTTTGTGCTTATGGAGACCTATGTGTTTGTGTGTGCGCTCGCCCGCATAACATTTTGTTTGCAAGTCCAGTACACTTCACGAGCTCGTACGCGTGTGAGCGTGTGTATTCGCATTTCCGTGTTTGTGTGTGCATGAGTATGTGAGCGTTTACAAGCGTAGAACTGGCAGCGATTGTAACTTGAGAAAAGGAGGTCGAGAACTATAAACTTGTCGGAATTCGTATGGATTTGGCCATCTCCATAAGCATGTGTGTGAACGTTAGTGTCTGTGTAACCCCGTGTGGGATGGGGGGATGAACTGACCCAACGAGTCTCCCGACGTGATTCGTAAGAGGCAAATAAATAGGAAAATTGTGACTTGACCGGCTCTTACATCACCAGTTCTTTCGAATTTTCGTGATCAATGGCCGAGCATAGCCTACTAAGGCTTATAGACAACAACACTCCATCGTCATTATCACGTTGTGTCTGTGTATATGCGCACTTGGATGTGTTAAACTTAGTGTGCATGCAAATTAATTCGTGTGCCAGTGATTGCTTGCTTGGTTTTAAGATTACAATGCATCAAAAC
>JAWQFJ010010493.1:17500-25000 GCA_034096865.1 Theodoxus fluviatilis
GACCACTCAAATTTCATGAACAATCATCCATTTTTCTACAATTTACAGTGCAAAATACGAAGCGAGGGAGTTTACGGAAAAGAATTTTATAATTGCTTTACAAACACGTAGTAACGTCAGTTGTCAAATGGCTCAGATGGTAAAGCGTTCGACTATTGTAACGTTAGGTCATGCGTGAACGGGTTCGAATCCGCGCAGAAACTTTTTTCGAACCCGACCTGTTTTTTGTGTGTTTTTCCCCCCTCTTTTCTCGAGAGGTTGCGAGTTCGAACCCAAATTTTTTTGGTGTGCCAAAACCTGGAGGTTCAGCGCCAGCGGTTTTTATTTAAAGTGGCATTCTCAAATCTGTCCACAAAGGTTTCAACGAGGCAGAATATATGAAACTGTAACAGGTAGGTAATAAAATCTGGATCGTCCATCTTGGATAATACTCCGTTAACATTCCAGGACAAAAAACGTAACAGTCTACCTGTGTGGGTACTAACTTGGGAAGCAGAGCCTCGGCCGTCTCCCTAGGTCGCGCCGTCCAGCGCATGCGCCCTGGAAGCAGAGCGCGTCTGGATGCGGTCACGGTGCTGTCCCTGGGTCACGTGCAGCTTGTCTCCCTTGAAGTAGGCATGGTATCCTTCCGCCCTTGCTTCCTGGAGCTGCCTGCGCTGCTTGTCGTTCTTGTCGCTCGTAACACCATATCCTTTCTCCTTCAGCTTGCTCCTGGCTCCAAGTATATAGCGTATTTGTCGGCGCTTTTGTTCAGGCAGGCGATCAACGGACGGATCTTCTCTGGCTCTGGCTTCCCGATGCGATGTGCACTGCGAATGGAGAGAGAGAGAGAGAGAGAGAGAGAGAGAGAGAGAGAGAGAGAGAGAGAGAGAGAGAGAGAGAGAGAGAGAGAGAGAGAGAGGTGGAGGGGGGGGGGGGAGGGGTGTGTGTGGCTAAGACAGATAATTTCGCCGGCAGACAAAGATGTGTTTACGATGCTTTTTCAAGAACTACTCAAAGAGTCAAAACAATGTAGAAACAATCAGCAACATGCTCAGAGCTGTTAACAAGCTTGTTTTGGAAGGATGACAGATTAATTAACTTTTGATTTAAATTTAAAATGTCACCATCTGTTTTCAACTAATCAATAGCTGCATCTCTATTAACACTCAAAGTTCTAATGTACTCAGTCTTTTGCGGTTTGATGTGGGGAGGTGGGGGATGGGGGTGGGGGTGGGGGGTGAGGGGATGCGTGCGTGCGCGCCACACACTCATACGCCATTAAAAGACATGCATACCAACAGACATACGTGTACACGAACTTACACATACAAACACGCGCGCATGCGCACACGCACACACACACACACACACAAATACACACAGGCACACACACGTGAGCGCGCGGGCACACACATAAGCACGCACGCACACACGCTTGCATGCACGCAGGCACACACATACATACACGTACGTAAATACGCACACACACAGACGCGCGCTCGAGCGGACACACAAGCGAGCAAGCGAGCGAGAGAGAGAGAGAGAGAGAGAGAGAGAGAGAGAGAGAAATATATATATAGAGAGAGAAATATATATATAGAGAGAGAAATATAGAGAAAGAGAGAAAGAGAAATATAGAGAGAAAGAGAGAGAGAAATATAGAGAGAAAGAGAGAGATAAATATAGAGAGAAAGAGAGAGAGAAATAGAGAGAGAGAGAGAGAGAGAGAGAGAAAGAGAAAGATAGATTGATTGATTGATTGATTGATTGATTGATTCTTTATTTATCAAGGATGAAATTTTATGCGTTTCTGCCTTTCTTACAAATTGTCCTTGCTCATAAAGAAATGAAAACACTGATAATTAAGACACACAATACACAGTAGCTAATCCATGTACAACAGTTGGTAAGGTATATGAAGAATATGATTAACAATGACAAATATTTTAGTAGATGCCTTTGACAACTGTCAGCTCAGTGAGAGAAATATAGAGAAAGAGAGCAAGAAAGAGAGAGAAAGAGAGAGAAAAAAATATGGAGAGAAAGAGAGAGAGAAAGAGAGAGAGAGAAAGAGAGAAAGAGAGAAATATAGAGAGAAAGAGAGAAAGAGAGAGAAAGAGAGCAAGGAAGAGAAAGAGAGAGAAAGAGAGCAAGAAAGAGAGAGAAAGAGAGCAAGAGAGAGAAAAAAAGAGAGAAAAAGAGAGAGAAAGAGAGAGAGGAGAGAGAGAGTTTCCGAAAGTGTGCAACAGCCTCATACGAGATGTGGTTTTAGACGAAGAGACTAATGCCCTCTTTGTATAACATGCAGTTGAATGCGCATGTCAAAAATGAAATTGATACAGTACAGAAACAGAAGGCGAGTCACAAGAATTCTTGAAACGTCTCAATTATTAGACCCCCCAAAATATATGTAGTTGTACAGGGGGTTCTGATCAATTTTGCCGTGTTTTTAAAATGATCATTCATTGTGAATATTCGCCAAAATGATTTGCTAAATGTCGTCGTCGTCATCGTTGTTATTGTTGTTTATTGTTGTAGTTGTTCGTCCACCGTCGTCAAAGAGGACCTTGACGTATACTGACTTGCAGACTGGATACAGTGAGTCCGCAGATGGCTGGAGTGGCCGATGCGGTTTCAATTTCAGCGCTATTTGCCGTTAAAGGTCGGCGATCGCAAGTCCATGTCATCTTATCTCACACCAACTGCGCGGATTCTTTATTCTCGCCACGTCAGGCAAGTGAAACTGTCTCAGTAATCCAGAACCAAACCGTTATCGGATTCCATTAGAGCTTTTCATCATACTAAAAATCACACTTGGGTCAGATCGACTTGTACTCACGATCCAATGACGACAGAAGGCGCTGCACTTTGAAGACCGACACTCGAGCAACAGTGTGTGCGGTTCTTCACGTCGCACTAATGTTACTGAGAGCACACGGTGGTAGTGAAGATCCAAGCACTTGTGATTATATTGGCTGGAAAGTCTTTATGTAATAATCGCCGACAGGTTCGGTTATTCATCACACTTCTATTGTGCACGTCGGACTGCTACGACGTCGAGACACTCCCCTCGATCAGCATGTTTTGTTTACAATTATTTAAGGGTCTGTGTACAAATTATAAAAGTAAAACTTATCCATCATCAATATTCTATATATATATTTGAAATTTGTAATCACACTATCTTTATGCTTTGATGCCATTTTAAAACCTCATCGACTGATCTTTGTTCCTCACGAAGTACGCACACATGCCTCTTCTACTATATATGCATTCCAATTCTTATCCTTCAAAAGTGGCGACTGCGGCCACATATCAGGAGCAGTCTGAGGAAGATAGAAAATATTACCTTTGGAGTTGCTTCCCTTAAATGTGGCACTTTCCAAGTTTTTGGTGTGTGGGTGTTTTTTTCCATTCATGGGCGCATTACCTCCCCTGCACTGTCTGACGTTGTGAGACCGTACGTCAACCAGTCCTCCACGTATACTTGAAGACGAAGCTCGCGATGCATTTACATTTTGAATCTGATGCGTTTTCATTTATTGCCCTGTGTATTTTTATCACTTCCTCTTCTTTGTGCCTTTTGTAAAAGCAGGTTGCCTTTCAGTGTTTGAAGGATGCCCTGTCTTTGCAGAACTCTCCGTGGTGATCTTGCTGTATTCCGTAGCATGAATGGCTGTCTTGTGCAATGTGCTGAGTTCTCTTTCTTATTTTGCCATGGATACACTCTCTGTCCTTCATTCGTCAACTCTTCGAGGATTCCAGTGCAAATGTGCACCAGTGAGTACTGTTATTTTGTTTCATGAGAAAGATAAGCAGATCGGAAAATCACACTGCTCAAAGCTAAAAAATAAAAGCAACAACAACAAAGTTTCCGTATTATTTTATGAAAGAGAGAGTAACGTACAATCGACATTGAAATGTAATGCAATGGGATGGAATGTAGTGCATTGTAATGTGATGCAATGTGATGCGATGCGATGCGATGTGATGTGATGCGATGGATGTGATGTGACATAATGTACTGCATTGCCTTCAGATTGAAGTATTACACTTCATTTGTTACACGATGAGAGGTGCAGTGAGAATCTGTTGGTCTATACTGTACGGTGGGGATCAATGTACACACTGCACTTGAACCGATAGCTGCCACTCCAAGTTAAATCAGGTTGTGTAATGAAAGAACAACTGAAGTAAAGAGTTCCTTACAGTCAGAGCAAACTGGGTGCAGGAGGCGTAGTGACGAATAACATCTTTTCGTTCCTGCATTCCTTGTTTGTGAGAGCTTCACCAAAGGCAAATGACTGTTAGATAATGTTCAGTCTTTTTGTAATAAGGCCGTATTACTCGAGATGATTTCACAGTTTCCACATTGAAGTTGTTAACAGGTGGGAAAAGTTTCTCCCAATTGACGAGCACAACTGATGCTCTTACTCCACTGCTGTGAAACGCGAGTGGTTGCACAGTGACGCACGCTGGAGAGCGTCAGTGTACATGCAGACCGTGGAATCGCCTCATGTAGTACGGCCTATACTGGTCTTTGTATGCAGGTATTCACTTAAGTACTCTTTGCGTCATGGAGCTACTTTACGTATGTTTTACCAATTCGTTCCAGCGATCGTGGCCTATTGGTTCTTCTGCCGCATGTTGATCAAGTACAAGTTGACAAATCTCTCTCTCTCTCTCTCTCTCTCTCTCTCTCTCTCTCTCTCTCTCTCTCTCTCTCTCTCTCTCTCTCTCTCTGTCTGTCTGTCTGTCTGTCTGTCTGTCTGTCTGTCTCTCTCTCTCTCTCTCTCAGCGTTTTGACTGCTCATATTTGTCTGGAACTGTGCGTTAATTGCACTGTATTGGATGCTCCGATTGAAAGTATGCTTGTTAACAGAATTGTATGGGATACAAATAAGGTATATGAATTTCGAGAAACTTTGGTGGGTGGCATTGAACAATCAGGTTTACGGGAGATGATGGTGTCTGATGAAATGAACATTGATATAGCAGTAAATGTACTTAGTGAATGTTTTGTTCAGGCTGATGAACCTATGAGAAAAACGTTTCGGATGGGGAGATATAGGCTAAGGCAACCCTGGTTTGATGACGATTGCGTAGCAGTCAAACAGTATCTCCGAGTCTTATATCGCCATTATATATGTACACACTCGGAGGCAACGAGGTCGTCTTTTGTAGCAAAGAGGAATGAGTACCGAAAGGTGGTTAGAGATAAGAAAAGCATGTACTGTAAAGACCTTGTGACATCGCTAATGTCCAATATTTCCGACTCGGCAACCTTTTGGAGACAAGTACGTAAAATTCCCTCCAAAACCTCTGTCGCTTGCCCAATCAAAATTGATATGTTGTATGAGCACTTTCAGAGATTGTTTGAAGGATGCGATCATCCACGCTCTGTGCAGATCGAATCTAGTTTACTTAGTGATGGAGTTAATGCTACAGGCAATATATTCAAAGGTGCTATGCAGGATAAGATGCAATGGTCGCTACTCGGAACCCTTGAAGTGCTCCCCAGGATTTAAACAAGGCTGCAAAATGAGTCCTATAATTTTTTCTCTCATGGTGAATTTTGTGGCCAAATTAGTGTCTCAAAATGGCAAACATGGGATCCAACTCATGCCTAGTAATACTGTCATATATTTATTGCTATTCGCTGATGACATTGTTCTTTTTTCTGATACTGTATTGGGTCCACAAAATCAACTTAATCAATTGCAGAAAGGAGCTGATGCCATTGGTCTGACTGTAAATCGGGACAAAACCAAAGTGGTTGTTTTCCGGAATGGGGGGTTTCTGAGGGAAAATTAAAAATGGTACTTGGGTGGAGAAAGATTGGAAATAACATCAGAGTATAGATACCTCGGCTCGCTGCTAACTACAAAGATGTCATTTAATCTGCTCCAATTCGATCTCGTACAGAGAGCAAAAGCCAGTGTTGCTCAGACCACCAGGTGTATTAGAAAGCTACAGTGTTTGTCACCTGATGTCTTCTTTAAGGTGCTCGATGCACAAGTGTCAAGTATTCTGCGGTACTCAGCAGAAATATGGGGTTTGGACAATTGTTCAGTCACAGAGAGTGTACACTTGCAAACAATGAAAAGATTCCTTAATCTACCGACAAGAGCTCCAAATTTGATTGTATATGGAGAATGTGGAAGATACCCTTTGTACATCAATTGTGTGCTTCGTTCCTTGAAGTATTGGATACGTCTATTACAAATGTTAACATCACGATAGCCGTTTTTAGCATACAATATGATGTTGATTTCATATAACCAACAAAACTGGGCGTTTAAAATAAAGAAATTGCTGTACAGGTACAATTTTCCTGATGTATGGGATATTCAGACGGTACCTAATCAGACATTTATGAAAGAACTGAAAGGACGACTTGTCCAAGAATATTGTAACTATTGGTCTCAAGCCCTATGGAACAGTGAAAGATTTTTGTTTTACAGACAGTTTAAAACATGGACAAAAGAGCATTATTTATTTGCTCTAGACAAGAAACCATTTCGTGATGTTAATGTTTAGTTTAGGACAGGTTTTAATGAGCTCTTATGCCATAAGTACCGCTATAAAGATAAAGCTGCAGAAAATGTGTACATTTGTCCCGCTTGTAGAGAAACCTTCGAATGTGAAATTCACTTTTTGTTCGATTGTCCCGTGTATGGCGACATTAGGCGGATATAAATTTCACATGTGACTCTTGCAGCAGTTGGGAGAAATGCAGTAAGTGTCTTATCAACACAGAATTGTATGGAAATAAGATCCATCGCAGTTTACTTCTATCATGCTTTCAAGAGACGTCGTGAGGCGATTGCAATAGAGTTTTTTTCCTGTCGATGAGGCATGAACTTGGTGTACGTTGTGACAGGCCGGAGGCCTAACAAATAAACAAGTTCGTTCGTTCGTTCGTTCTCTCTCTCTCTCTGTCTTTCTCTCTCTCTCTCTGTCTTTCTCTCTCTCTCTCTCTCTCTCTCTCTCTCTCTCTCTCTCTCTCTCTCTCTCTCTCTCTCTCTCCCTCTCTCTCTGTCTTTCCCTCTCTCTCCCACGTTGCAAAACAAATTTGTGTCTGTTATGTGTTTAGACACGTTGACATTTACTGCGCGTCGAAAATGTGTTCTGGATACCCTATCGTGGGCCACCCGGAGGAGGCAAATCGACATGAAATAACGCCTGCCGCCTGCCTCCTGGATTCCCGCCTTGTTTTTAACTGCAGATATTAAAACAGACAGCGTAGTTTTAAAATTGTGTTATTCACCAGCCCTCAACAACACTTTCCATTTTCAAAATTGTTGTGTGTGTGACTGTGTGTGTGTGTGTGTGTGTGTGTGTGTGTATGTTTGTGAGTGTATGTATGCGTATGTGCATGCGTCTGTTCGTGTATTCATGCATTATGTGCACATGCTCGGCCATATACGTGTACTTGTGTACTTATCCATGTTATGTGTGAGTATGTGCATCCCGCGTATATGCTTTTGTGTGTCGCTTTATGTGTAGGTCCGCGCG
>JAWQFJ010010493.1:35000-37500 GCA_034096865.1 Theodoxus fluviatilis
GCTCTGTGTCGCCATGCACAATGCCACTTAAAGGTTCCTGCTATGGCAGAAACCGATCGCCAAAAGAGACCGTTTGCAGAACAAGCTGGGTTCGCAAACGTAATTAAATGTATAGATGGCAGACACATTCGACTGAAAGCTCCAACTGTGAATGAACATGAATTTGTTGACTTTTCGGGAAAGCACAGCATTTACGTGCATAGTGGCTTATGATGCCAAACTGTGACTGCCGAATTACATAGTGAAGCGTCCATGATATGTTAACGATTCGAAAATGATGAAGCTCAGCAGCGTGTGGAGAAACTTCGTGAAGGCCCCCCAAAGCTACTTGATGGTCTGATACTTGGTGAGAGTGGTTATCCTCTGAGAGGCTGGCTGAAGACATCAACTAGCAATCCCTGCACACCAAATGAGAGAAGGCAAGTTGAACATTTGTAGTCTCTTACCCTCTCACCCTACCACCACCCACCCCACCCACTCTCCACCTTCTATTTTTAGAACAATCACGTATGGACATTCTTCGGCTTGGAGACCTACAACGACCCAGATGTCTATGTGAAAATATAGCAATGGAAATGATTTCCTGGTGTATTCTACGTGTATATTTGGTAATTCATATTATTCTGTGCATCCCTTTCCTAAGTTAGGATCTCAAGAAAGTAGAATACGAGGAAAAACATGACAGTTACAGTGATTAAAACTCTTCTCCTTAAAACTGTTATATATTTGCATATGGGTGTATCGTGCACACGTTTAACGAAAATAGTTTACGAAGACTTTTAGGGATAAACAATATTTTAGACAACATGCTTTCATGCACCAGGGCCATAAGTTTGAGGTAGCTGAAGTCATTTCAACCCCATGTCCGCCCGCCAGAAACAGGACTCAAGCCCAACCATCGATACTTCCGACCGACATCGATTACCACCAGCCGATGTCATCGAAGAGCGCGCAATCTTCTAAATGACACTCTTAAGGTACAAAGGCTGGTTGCTGCGATACTCTGATGCTTGTTTAGTTATCTCTTACAAGTTGCAGCGTTTTTGGAATGCTATCTAATTTCCCTCATAATTTTTCTTTAAATTTTATAACTGTTTGAGTGACGCTCTGCTTATTTATGTGGAATGAAAGAAACACAACAGATTCCTACACGGTCACGAGCTGGTGTAGACCCGTCACGCGAGAGCTTAAAAGAATTAATGCTGGAAATGTTTATTTGGTGAACGATTACATTTATCAATTTGGTTTTTGTGTGTGTTTTTTCGCTTTCTTTGGATGTATTAGTCACTGTCGCATTATTTTAAAAAGAACAATCATATTCAGCAAAAGTTACTCGTTTGATATTTTGTTTCCGTGCAGCAATGCATATTTTGTCTCCAAATACAGCTGCTGTTGTCCTTTATACGTCGCAGCACGTTTAGCAGTGACACCATTCCTCTTCAAGTATGAATGCACCAAACTGTTGTCCGATTTATGTCCTTTGGTACCTTTTGTATTTGGTAGGTACACTGAAAGTAACATGTAACACGCCAACTGAAGTACTACAGAGACTTTACGTAACAAAGGAAAAGGTACTTGTGCTCTTTTGGGGTTAATTTTCCACCCATTGATGGGTGCTCAAACCGCACACACTGATTGCATCCTAATTATTTAAAAAATCTCATTTGCGAAAATCAGTAGGTTACCATAAAATTGGATAAATCACATGGATAACATGGAGAAAGATCACACTGAAATCTGTGAACTGTTCATTTTTACTTTACAGACTGCACTGTAAGAAATTAATCAATATTATACCGAGATGACAATTTCTTCAACTTACAGGAAATGATGATTTTTTTGGTAACAAAATGTGAAGACAGAAAACGTGTTTTAAGAAAATGATTCGTGCGAAGAAAATGCTACTTCGTCCTTGTGCAAATCAATAAAATATATACCATGAATAAAATGTGACTTGTCACAACGAACTCGATTGCAAGTCTATTTTAGGGACAGTGGATTATATGCATTTTAGTATTCCAATGTTGATTTTCATCACTTCAACTTTGAAGGAAATAATACAGTGGTAAGGGGTGGTTTTGAGAAAGCATTTACTGTATATATATGTACGACACACCTTTCTTGCAATTGGTTTTCAAACTAATCCAACCGCCTATTATTCCATATGGTAATTAGTTACGAATCATCTACAAGTCTACGATTTAATAGAGCTTCGTCACCGTTTCAATGCGTTTATTATCTGTAAAAGAAATAAACTAGGTGTTTCTGCAGCCCTTTACTGGTTTCTGACATTCCTGCTATAAGAAAAATGACAAATTTATGGGTGTTTTTGGTACAATGATCGAAGATATTTTCACGAATACAACACTATACTTAAAAATACCGACTACTGCAAAATAAGTTCCATATCAAATATATTCTAATCAACTGACACCGAGACGCTTGCTTATCACGCCTCGCTTTGAATGTACTGTGTCACACCTATGAATGTACCGTGTCA